>MJUU01004863.1:2574-17821 GCA_002080025.1 Modiolus philippinarum | reverse complement strand
CAAGTTAAATAGTCGATCCCTAATTTGCCTTTAAAAATGTCTGACAACTCTCCTAGATTGCCAACAGTTGGGAACTTAGTTTAACATTTGATCTTATGGATAAACATGTTGAAACTTTTTTAATCTTTGAAACTATTCAGTAAATTGGTACCAAACGTGATACCTTAGTTGCTCCCTTCATTAAAAAGGTGACAAGTAAGTCTTCTCCATATCCAAAATCGTTGCCATCAGGAAATATAGTTAAAATTTTAAGTACGGGAGGAAACTTCTCCGTTGAAAAGTGTAGATTTGAAAAGTTTAGAGGCATACGACCATTGCATGAAAAAGGGGAAAGTACGAGTACAAACTTGCTTCCTAAATCAAAAATCGGGAACGATTCCCAGAACAAGCATTAAAATGTAAACCCGCGCGGATGTACTACAAATAAAGTATAGGGGCAAATACAATGTATTTCAATGTATGTTGTGAAAATAAAAATTTAGAAACTCAACTTTCTACAAGGGCCAGCAACTATGTGCAATAAATTTCTCAGAGAAAAGTTTAGAATTTGCATATTCTGCAAGTACCTGCAATTAAATGGAGAAACTTTCTTTTATTTAGTTATTTTTTTCATAGACACACAAAAAAACCATTACATGAGAAAGGGGAAAATAGGAATAAAAACTTCCTTCCTACATAAAAAATCGGGAACGATTGTCAGAACAAACATTAAAATGTAAATCCGCGCAGATGTACTACAAATAAAGTATAGGGGCAAATACGATTTATTTTTCCCGTGTTTGTGAAAATAAAAATTTAGAAACTCAACTTTCTGCATGGGCCAGCAACTATGTGCAGGAAATTTCTCCGAGAAAAGTTTAGAATTTGCATATTCTGCAAGTACCGGCAATTAAATGGAGAAACTTTCTTTTATTCAGCTATTTTTTCATAGACACACAACCATTACATTAGAAAGGGGAAATAGGAATAAAAACTTACTTCCTACATAAAAAATCGGGAACGATTCCCAGAAAAAACATTAAAATGTAAATCCGCGCGGATGTACTACAAATAAAGTATAGGAGCAAATACGATGTATTTCTCCCGTGTTTGTGAAAATAAAAATTTAGAAACTCAACTTTCTGCATGGGCCAGCAACTATGTGCAGGAAATTTCCCCGAGAAAAGTTTAGAATTTGCATATTCTGCAAGTACCGGCAATTAAATGGAGAAACTTTCTTTTATTCAGTTATTTTTTCATAGACACACAACCATTACATGAGAAAGAGGAAAATAGGAATAAAAACTTGCTTCCTACATAAAAAATCGGAAAAGATTCTCCCAGAACAAACATTAAAATGTAAATCCGCGCGGATGTACTATAAATAAAATATAGGGGCAAATACGAAGTATTTCTCTCGTGTTTGTGAAAATAAAAATTTAGAAACTCAATGTTCTGCATGGGCCAGAAACTACATTTGTATGTGGAGGAAATTTCTCCGAGATAAGTTTAGTATTTGCTTATTCTGCAAGTACCGGCAATTAAATGGAGAAAACTTTTTTTTTTCATTCAGTTATTTTTTCATAGACTGTACCGGGAGGAAACTTCTCCGTTGAAAAGTGTAGAGTTGAAAAGTTTAGAGGCATACAACCATTGCATGAAAAAGGGGAAAATACGAGTAAAAACTTGCTTCCTACATCAAAAATCGGGAACGATTCCCAGAACAAGCATTAAAATGTAAATCTGCGCGGATGTACTACAGATAAAGTAAAGGCACAAATACGATGTATTTCTCCAGTGTTTGTGAAAATAAAGATTTTCCCGTGCTTGTGAAAATAAAGATTTTCCCGTGTTTGTGAAAATAAAGATTTATAAACTTAACTTTCTGCAAGGGCCGGCAACTATGTGCAGGAAATTTCTCCGAGAAAAGTTTAGAATTTGTATATTCTGCAAGAACCGGCAATTAAATGGAGAAACTGTCTTTTATTCAGTTATTTTTTCATAGACACACAACCATTACATTAGAAAGGGGAAATAGGAATAAAAACTTGCTTCCTATACATAAAAAATCGGGAACGATTCCCAGAACAAACATTAAAATGTAAATCCGCGCGGATGTACTACAAATAAAGTAAAGGGGCAAATACGATGTATTTCTCCCGTGTTTGTGAAAAAAATTTAGAATCCCAACTTTCTGCAAGGGCCAGCAACTATGTGCAGGAAATTTCCCCGAGAAAGTTTAGAATTTGCATATTCTGCAAGTACCTGCAATTAAATGGAGAAACTTTCTTTTATTCAGTTATTTTTTCATAGACACACAATCATTACATGATAAAGGGGAAAATAGGAATAAAAACTTGCTTCCTACATAAAAAAATCGGAAAAGATTCTCCCAGAAGAAACATTAAAATGTAAATCCGCGCGGATGTACCATAAATAAAATATAGGGGAAAATACGAAGTATTTCTCTCGTGTTTGTGAAAATAAAAATTTATAAACTCAACTTTCTGCAAGGGCCAGCAACTATGTGCAGGAAATTTCTCCGAGAAAAGTTTAGAATTTGCATATTCTGCAATTACCGGCAATTAAATGGAGAAACTTTCTTTTATTCAGTTCTTTTTTCATAGACACACAACCATTACATTAGAAAGGGGAAATAGGAATAAAAACTTGCTTCCTATTCATAAAAAATCGGGAACGATTCCCAGAACAAACATTAAAATGTAAATCCGCGCGGATGTACTACAAATAAAGTATGGGGGCAAATACGATGTATTTCTCCCGTGTTTGTGAAAATAAAAATTTAGAAACTCAACTTTCTACAAGGGCCAGCAACTATGTGCAGGAAATTTCTCCGAGAAAAGTTTAGAATTTGCATATTCTGCAAGTACCGGCAATTAAATGGAGAAACTTTCTTTTATTCAGTTATTTTTTCATAGACACACAACCGTTACATGAGAAAGGGGAAATAGGAATAAAAACTTGCTTCCTACATAAAAAATTGGGAACGATTCCCAGAACAAACATTAAAATGTAAATCAGCGCGGATGTACTACAAATAAAGTATAGGGGCAAATACGATGTATTTCTCCCGTGTTTGTGAAAAAAAATTAGAAACTCAACTTTCTGCAAGGGCCAGCAACTATGTGCAGGAAATATCCCCGAGAAAAGTTTAGAATTTGCATATTCTGCAAGTACCGGCAATTAAATGGAGAAACTTTCTTTCATTCAGTTATTTTTTCATAGACTGTACCGGGAGGAAACTTCGCCGTTGAAAAGTGTAGAGTTGAAAAGTTTAGAGGCATACAGCCATTGCATGAATAAGGGGAAAATACGAGTAAACCCGCGCGGATGTACTACAAATAAAGTATAGGGGCAAATACGATGCATTTCTCCCGTGTTTGTGAAATAAAATTTATTAATTCAACTTTCTGCAAGGGCCAGCAACTATGTGCTGGAAATTTCTCCGAGAAAAGTTTAGTATTTGCATATTCTGCAAGTACCGGCAATTAAATGGAGAAAACTTTCTTTCATTCAGTTATTTCTTCACAGACTGTACCATGTCAAGACCGGATGAGATGAAAACCAACTTTTCTAATTTGCACGGTCTTTACTATAATAATTGGTTAATGGTACTGTTCAATTTTCACACATCGTTAAGTGAGTGGTAAAACGTTATTTTAACGACCTTTGAAATCCGGGTTTGAAATTAAAAAATGCTTTGAAATTAAAGTCTAAAAAAGCACCTATTCAAAAAAATGTGT
This sequence comes from Modiolus philippinarum, assembly GCA_002080025.1. Lineage (NCBI taxonomy): Eukaryota > Metazoa > Mollusca > Bivalvia > Mytilida > Modiolidae > Modiolus > Modiolus philippinarum. The sequence continues at coordinate 14,078 of MJUU01004863.1, read as the reverse complement.
TTTTGCATATTAATACCTTTTTTCTTAGATTATAAAATAAGAAATAAAAAAGTGGAAAATTCGTGTTCCGGGATCGTTTTTATTCAATTTCAAACAGAGTGATAAAACTGGTCTTCCGAAAACATGACAGTTCCCCCTTTTGCATCCCACCAAATCATATTCATTTTCTAATGGTTTTTTTCCATTGTCCCTTCTTTCAATCAAGCCAAAACATACTAAAACAAAAGGGGCAATCATATAAGATCAACAAAATGAAGTGATAAACTAAATAAATACATGTAGGAACTTTATTCGAGGACAACGAATTTCGAAGGGACTCTATGGGGACTTAATAATGTTCCGAATTTGTTGATTTTTAGAACTGAATCATCCGTTTTGGCGTTTTTCACACTGGAATCGCAGTTCCAAATAGTAAAGGACTGGAAGATTTTGATGATTGAATTTTCAGTCTGATTTATGATGTTATAAATTAAGCATGAAGTAGTGACCTACAACAGAGATAATTGCCGTAAAATCTTTCCAACCAGGAGTTATGTAAACAGTCAGGGGTGTAATCTATTCAAGTTATCAAATGAAGTACTTTTGTGTAACTGAATTGAGTGATCATGTATTTTCAGCAATAACTTATTTAAGTTATCAAATGCTGATTTCTTGAAAATGTCCAACTTTGATTACAAATTTCTTTATGATAAAGACTTTTCTCAAACAAACAATAGTTTTTCCCATACAGTTTGGATTCTTAACTGTGTACTTACCTATCAATTATAAATGCGCAAAGAGAGGAAATACATGCGCCAATCCCCATAAAGATTACACCCTCGGGAAATTAAATCTCATTTATCTTTGAAATGGTTCATCAAAATCAATTAGACAGGCCATCATTAGATTGAGGTCAATTTGAACTACTTGATACATGTGTAATAATAGACTTAACTGTGACCAATAAGTAAGAATTCAAAAAAAAAAAAAAAAAAAAAAAAAAAAAAAACTGAATATAAAGTGAAAAAGACTTCAATAACTAAATGAAGTTATCAACAGAGTAATGTCCCTTGATTAACAAAACAGTAACTCATATAGGTTATTGCTTCATAACTGGTATAAGTTATTTAAAAAAAGACAACATCTCATAGAAACTCATTTAAGTGATTTTGGTGATAACTTATTTAATCTGCACCCCTGACTGGTAAAGCTAAAGTTGGGGGATTTTCTCGGCTTGATAACATGAAGGTCTATTCACATACTTGAAAAGGAGACCCTTTATTATAAAGTTATTTGGACTGTCTCATGGTGTCAGCTATGACCAAGGTGACCCATACAGGTTCAGTCCCCTGGCCTCTAGTTTTTATATGGGAAAAATTGGGTATCTTGCACAAAATTATCTTCCTGTTAGAGTCTTCAAGTTGCTTAGACCGCAGTGTGCTTGGGAATCGATGTAGATTTTAATTGAAACAGGATCTCGGGATATTAGCTTTGTTTTAATTCGAAAGTCTCGATATTCTTGCAATTGATAACAAAATCTGTGTATATTTTTTTCTTAGTCCATAATTTTTTTTTATCAGAGTATGAAAGTATAAAAAAAACTTGCGGTCGTGTTTGTTATCACTTAAACAGCTTGAGAAGTATACATGGACTACTGTTAAACAGATTTATATCGAACTATATTTTCGTTAGAAGTGCAAAATTATCGTGATTAATCATAATTTCACTTTATATTAATAATAACTCGAACTTTTACTCGACTTTCAACTCTTACTCGAAATGTAACTCGATTGATGGTACTAGAAAATCAACGATTCGTACGGAAGCGTATTAGGGCCATTAGGGCCACAGTTCTAATTTTTTTTTCAAAATGTCAACTTTAATCTTGGAATTTCCAACTTTAATCTTGGAATTTCCAACTTTAATCTTGATATTTCCAACTTTAACCTTGGAATTTCCAACTTTAATCTTGGCATTTCTAACGTCAATCTACCAGTTTCATCTGTAGTAGACAGTGCCACAATAACAATGGATAGGGACAAACTTGTTACTGTATACTTCAAGCAAGGATTGGGCCATAAAGACATTATAAGGTGTATGTATATTCTACATGGACATGTTATAAGTGTTCGCACGCTATAAAGAATCACACAAAGGCTCGGCCTTTACCGTAGAGAATTAAAAAGTGACATTGTTGATGTTGCATTGTTTATTTTAGAGCAATGCGAAACATTCGGTCAAATGCATGGCCATCGTTGGTTACATTTAAAATGTTTAGAAAAAGGACTCGTGGTTGATCAGGACACCGTTCGGGTCTTAAAACATATATTAGACCCAAATGGAATAGCCATTAGAAAGAAAGAAAGACTTAGAAGACCTGTTTACTCTGTACCAGGTCCAAACGCAATGTGGCACATCGATGGATATGACAAGCTATCTAGATACGGAATACCCATTCATGGATGCATAGACGGATTTTCACGTCATGTAATTTGGCATGTCAAATAAAAATCCGAATGCAATTGCTTGGTACTTTCTTGAAGGCATCCGGAAACTTAGCGCCTATCCCAAAAGGGTAAGAGCAGATATGGAAACTGAAAATGTACACTTTAAGGACATTCAAACATTCCTCCGAAGAAACCACCACGATGAATTCGCAAGTGACAGAAGTTTCCTGCATGGCAAGAGTTTGAACAACCAGAGAATTGAGAGCTTCTGGGGTATGATAAGACGACAAGGAATTCAATATTGGATAAACTATTTTCAAGAACTAAGTGAATCTGGGCTGCATGATGTAGGATATCTGGACCAAGAACTTTCGCGGTTCTGCTTTCTCCAAATGGTACAGGTAGGTTGTGATGGAATTTGTATATCAAATTATAATTATGTCGTATCAGAAGTCAAATTATCTTGTAGATTATATTTTACTAAAGGATATAGAGTAAATGAACACGAGACTACAATACATATGTTAACTCAAACTGCAATTAATTTCAATTTGCTGTATGACCATTTCGGAAATTAATTCCTCATCGTCAGCATCACGCCGGGTATTCCGATACACAGAACCGGAGCGGGCACAAAAAACACGGAGCTCATTTTGGTTTACATGCGGTAGGGTGGGTCAGATTTTTATGAATAAGTCAACAAAGCGCATGAAATTGGTGTAAACAAATTGTCATATTTATTTGACATATAATAAGTTATCCACAAATAAAATTTCACTTCCCAAGATCCTTTAATAAACTGTGGGGAACGATTAAATCATCAAAGTTTGCTATTTTTCACGGCAATGTCTCCAATAAAAGTGATGGGACGTTCATGTTTTAGACCATATCCAAAACATCAATGATTCCGTCTTTTCATTAATATCTACTGGATATTTTCTGAAAGTATCAGTTCCCGGAATTCATTCGTTATATCATTATTTGGCGATTTATCCAACAAGGGTGCTTAATTATGGGCACAAAAAACCGCGGAGCTTTAATTGATAATGGCACACAGAACACCGATACCGGGCACAAGGAACAAAATCTGTTGGAGAGAAGAAGCAGAGAAAAATGTCAGAGCCACTACGTGAGATTAATAAAAAAAGATCTAGGGATTGGGTATTCAAAGAAAGCCTAAACATATTACGATTGAATCAACAGTGCAGTGATTAGATATATTATTATTAGTATTCACCGACCCAGTAGCTAGTACTTCGGTGCTGGTCCGAAAACCGATTTTATTTGAAAATTGCAATATCTAAATTTAGGAAAATTTTGTTAAAACAAAAGGACTATCTCCCTCTTGCATAGCTCTGTCCTTAGTTGATTTTGGCTTTCCTATTTAGATCCTATTGGTAATTTGTTCTCTATAAACTTTTACACATATTTCGGTTCACGGATTTCCAAATATGATCTGCACTGAAGAGACATAAGTTGTCGAAATGCGCATATGCAGAAACTAAAATCACAGTAACTTCGGGATTTTGTTAGTCGTTATACTGTTATTGTAATTTGTAACACAGTAAACATTGAGAGAAAACATATATATATTGAAGTACCCCTTAATAACATCCTACTAGTCAGTAAAAGATAAGACTAGGAGGTTTAAAGTCACAAAATCATTACCCTTTTGTCTCACCCGTGACGAAAAGTCTCAGAGGTGAGACTTGCTGATACCCTTTCGGCAATGACAACTCCGTTAACAATTCGACCTTTAATGCTTATGCTAGTTGTAGGTCAATAGTTCTAGAAATGTACATTTGTATCGGTACAATTTAACGCAAATACCATTTCAAATGACCCAAACCCCGAGTCAAGAATGTGTGACAACATAAAGTTTTTCGGAAGCAGTTTGGACAAACTGTACTTATGGTCCTAACAACATGATATTTGACTATCAGTTGCGTCTTGAGGAGTACACACAACTTCAACGCCAACGACTCCTTAGCTATGTCCACTCCCAGATGGTGTCACTGAACCCTCAGTCATGCAAGACCTATCACGTTAAGTTTTTACAAGCAGTTAGTACAGTCTGTATCAGTAGTCCCAACCACTTGATAGTTCACGTGCACTTGTATGTTTGGTATTTTTATATATTGTACATGTCTAAACACGCTGTATATGAAGACAGGTTGACATATCGACAGGTCGACAGACAGACATGATGAAGTAAGAGATTACATACAAAGTGAAAGAAAGATATAGTGCAGATTTCCAACAGGATGACACACAGACTCACAGATTGACAAGGCAGACAGAACGACAAGAATACACGATAAAGCAAGACTGGTAAAATCCAAGACGGTTCTGGTGGGGCCAAAAAGGCCATTTTGGCAGTATGATTGGTAAAGAATTACCTTAAATAGGCGAGACACGTGCTTTTATATATATCTATGTGTTAAAGCAAGGGCCCTTAGTGTGATACGTGATTGATTGATTGATGTGGGTGGTAAAGGGTTATTTTCGTGCAACGTCTTTTATGTTTTAAAAATTCGTGTTTTCATGTTTTGTGTTTTTATTCCTCGTGTTTACGTTTTGACATTATTTCACGTGCCTCGTTTTTGTCCATATTTTGAATTCGTGTTTCGTTTTGGACATTTTATTTTTCGTGCGTGTTTTATTTTCCTATAAGAAATTAGGACTTGGTACAATAAGAATATTGGTTACAGTACCGGGAAATATCATAGAGCAAATAAGCAAAATTTCATAGATTTAAATACCTTTTTAGGTAAAATACGTCTGATAAGATGCATAACTATGGCGCGGTATCAGGGTCAAAAATAATTAATTACGTATATACAAAAATAATTACGTATATACGAAATTTGATTTACGTATATACATAATTCGATTTACGTATATACATAAATAATTATGTATATACGGAATTCGATTTATGTATATACAGAAATAAATACGTATATACGGAAATAAATACGTATATACGGAATTCGAATTACGTATATACAGAAATAATTACGTATATACAGAATTTGAATTACGTATATACAGAAATAATTACGTATATACGGAATTCGATTTACGTATATACAGGAATAATTACGTATATACGGAATTAAATTCTGTATATGCCAAAATGTTGTGGATGAACCAATCAAAATATGCCTAACAAATTGGAAAGCAACACCATTTACTGCTTTCCTGGAATATGGCGGATAGAGGCCGAAGGACAGCCCGTAATACTCTAACTTATTTTCTGAGTGTTTGTGATAACACAGTGCAAGACGTTGTCCGGCTTTTAAAGTCTGACACAAGAAATGTTGATTACATTGAATCTGCTCTGTCCAGACTGCACATTGTTGGTAGAAATGTGGGAAGGATGATGATTAGATACCCCGAACTTGAAGAATTGGTGGCGCTTCTTGCACAGCTCATGGCCGATGTTGAAAAATTGAAATGGTATGATCGCAAAAAGTGGCAAAACTCCTAAAGACTACTGACAAAACAAAAACTGGTATAATGTCGTGTACTACAGTAGTTCCTATGGTCAGTGTACCTTTAACTTGACTGCCAACAATACCTGTATACAAGGATTGTACTAGGATTGTTTTATATTTTTTCATGAATATGACGTATGAAATATATTATAATTTATTACATGCTTTGGTCTTTATAATTGGTTAAAATGACATTAATTTGTAAAGACATTACGTTATGTTCATCGCGCTAAACGTCACGCGAGGTGAATATAACTTTCCAACATCTTTATAACGTCACGCGAGGTGAATATAACATTCCAAACCCAAAAATAGATGACATGTAATAAATCAATTAAAGACTTGATCAAGTTATATTATAAGTATATCATGTGTAGGTGTTGAGAAATGGACTTAAACCAAAAATTTAACCAAAGTTATTCAAGCATAAAATGTAGGTCACAGACACCCAATTGTTGTGGATTTGGAGAGCGCTCATAAAGGTGATCACTGTGGTGTTATATTATAAGTATATCATGTGACGGTGTTGAGAAATGGACTTAAATCAAAAATTGAACCAAAGTCACTCAAGCATTAAATCTAGGTCACAGATGTCTAATTTTTGTGGATTTGGAGAGCGCACATAAAGGTGATCACTGTGGTGTTATATAATAAGTATATCATGTGTCGGTGTTGAGAAATGGACTTAAATCCAAAATTTAACCAAAGTCAATCGAGAGCATAAAATGTGGGTCACAGACATCTAATTGTTTGTTTATTATGTAGTACTATTCCAGGTGAATGTTGTGATGCAATATCATAAAGATATCACATCACTCTTCCATAATATAGACTTAAATGTTTCGGGATGTACAGACGTACGTACAGACGGACAGACAAGGGTAAATCTATAAGCCCCGCCAAACATTAGTGGCGGGGCATAAAAAATCAGACAATTCATGAGGTTATTAATTTGTCTTTTATTAAACAACAGTTATTAAATTTAGAGTAACATGTCAACAGGTAATTACAGACATGCACTGCCAAGGAACATGGACTGTCCTTCCCTTTGTTTTGATCTTCCAAATTTTGGACAGCAACCAAATTCCTTCATGCACATTTTCAGGTGGTGAACTACTGTGTAAAGTTTCATCAAAATCCTTCAAGCTGTTAAGAAGGAGTTGCACTGACAAGGAACATGGATCGCCCTCCCCCCCTTTTTTTAAAAAATCAAATGATCTCCCCTTTTAAATGTTGGACAGTAACCATATTCCTTCATGCACATCTTCAGGTGGTGTACTACAACTGTGTCAAGATTCGTCAAAATCTTTTGAGTCGTTTAGGAGAAGTTGCACTGACAAGGAACATGGACGGACGAACAGACAGATAGAAGGACGGACAGACAGGGTGATTCCTATATTACCCCCAAATTTTGTTGGCAGGGGGTATAATTCCCTCTTCCCACATAACAGGATTTCAGACATAATTTTGTCATTTTGCAAGAGTTATCTCCCATTTTGGAATTTTCGGTAGGTATTTTAACAAAGGGTTAATGGGAAATGCATTAAAATATCGATTTTCTTCAAGGTTCGACACAAAAAAAATATGTATTGCAGGGTAAATACAATTTGCATTTACAAACAATTTTTGGCGGAATTTCGTTGTACAGAAAATTATTAGAAAATCAAAAACCAGATTCTGCCCATTGTGGCTATTGGAAGATACATACCAAAATGGTAGTCAAAAGTCGATAACTCTGGTTTGTGCATCCAAGCAGTAGCTGAAAAAAGTCCAAAATTTTCACTATGTTCAATATAAGGAAAAATGGTAAAGTGCCACCAAACGGGAAGTGGATATAATAGGGAGACCAAAATAGATTATGACATATGCCCAATATATATAAAGTCAAATCCCAAATTTGAAATAAATCGGTTCAGTGTTAGTCAAGAAAAGTGTAACGAAAGTTTTGGACAGAATGATGGAAGGACGGTTGGACAAGGCCATTCCAATATACCACCCACTCATGAGTGGGGGTAAAATTTGTGTATTGTCATTTTATAGATAAGTACAAATATGTAAATGGATACTTGCTCTTCATAAGCTGCTTTGACATTGTCTATCATCAAAAAATTAAGTAAGTTTGCAATTTTATCCCCGTTCGGCCCCTTGTAGACCCTAAAAGGGACAAGTAATCAAAATTTAGCAGTGCAGCGCCATCTTTATTTTTATAAGGAATCCATTGAAATAAACGGCATCAAAATCGGACAAAAAATAAAAAAATAAAATTTTGGAAATTTACCCCTTTTGGGCCCCGTTTATCCAAAAAACGGTAAATGCTAGCTTAAATCCGTTGACATACTACTGAAGCGTAATTGAATAAGCAACATGATGAAAGAAACCGCATCAAAATCTGACATAAAATAAAAATTCTGTAACCACATATGCGAAAACACCAAAATTGGCCCTTTTTGGCCCCTTATTTTAAAACGGGTGGGGCCCCAATTTCGTAAATCTACAGACAGCTTCCTTTCATGGCCCCAAACCTTGTGTTTAAATTTCATAATGATACCTCCAGTAGAACTTAAGTTATAGTTGTGCACAGACATAAAAACCCCAAAATTGGCCCTTTTCGGCCCCTAATTATGATACGGGTGGGGCCCCAATTTCCAAATTCAGCAGAAAGCTTCCTTTTATGGCAAGAAGGCTTGTGTTAAAATTTCATAATGATCCCTCCAGTAGAACTTAAGTTATAGGTGTCCACGGACGCCGACGCCGACGCAGACGCGGACGGCATGGGTCATACCATAATACGACTGCAAAATTTTTTGCGGTCGTATAAAAAAAAATGTACTCCGTAAAATTGTAATCTCAAAGACATGAAAACATGAAACGGTGTTGTGTTTGTTTAAAACATAAATCAGGTAAAGAAGGAAACTGCTACAATATTAAATCAAATTATATGGGTATATGTCCGTCATTCAAAATAATATGACGCAAAATCAGATACGTTTTCAGCGGCCTTTCTAGCTACAATGGAAACGAACATGGGATCAGATTAACAATCAGAATGAAGTGTAAAGTTTACTTTATTTGATATTCATTTGTAGAATTTAATATATTTGTATAACTACATGTTTACAGCAAGTCAATGCAATAGAGAACATAAGAAAAACACCACCAGTCAAGAGAAAATTTAAATGATAACTACTTAACGTAAAATATAAAATGTATAAGGTTTGCTTTAATTCAAGTACTATGTTATGTAATCCTTTAAACATGTATTTCAATAGTCTTGGCCTTTAATCACTTCCAGGTATCGGAAAACTCGTCTAGCGAGATGAAAATAACATTCCGTGACGCATCAAAATATCTTTAAATAGACGTCTTGTCCCTTTAAATAGTCATAAATGACCACATATTTACAATAAAACGAATGCAAACCAAATCTGCCAAGTCCACTTGTAGTATTGTTTACCATTTCTGTAACGAAAATTTATGGACATAAGTATGTTTAAGGACAGGGAAAAAACTTAATGCCACCTTTGCATTACGACAGGGTATAAAAAAACCTGTACCCTTAAATTCAAAAGATTACAGGTGCATGTTCACTCCATCTGCGTAATTGGCATATTGTAATAAGGATGACAACATTCTATTATACCAAATTCATTTCAACTTACAAGTGCACATTTCTGCAGGAAAATCACTACAATTACAGTTGACACCAGACAATATATACCTTCATAAAATTAGAAACCTTCCAGAATCCCAAATTCAGGTGATAAATTACCTTATTTGAAGGAACGATACTGCTAGTACTTGGTCCCAGTTCTGTCAAAGTGTCATTTATGGTAGATGGAGCATGCCTAGTTAACTCCTAAATGCAAAAGGAAAATTGATAATGTCACTGAACCATGAAATTGAGGTTACATGACATGTTATATATTGACATGTACTCACCTACTGTAGATCATGCTATAGACCAAATGTAATACATGTATAATGAACCTACCTTGTGAAATCATTTTTAAATGTACTTAAATGTAAATCCAGCAAAGTCAATGGACCATGAAATTGAGGGTAAGGTTATATCTGACAAGTGTCAGACTGACATGTACTCATTCAAATTTAGTTATAGAGCTTACAAGTTTATGTTGTTGAGAAATAAACCTGAATATGAAAATTTAGCAAAGTAACTGAACAATGAAAATGATGTCAAGGAAACATGACAGGTGTCAGACTGACATTTACCCATAACGGTCTAACTACAGACCAAATATAATGACTCTAGGTTTACATTTGCCGAGAAAATTTCTTCATGAGTAAAAGTAATAGATTTCATAATTATTAATGTCAAAATATGCTGGTTCATAGAAAATAAATCCAAAATGGTTAATGGAAAACCCCACAATCCACAAACATTATTACATACATGTAATTTATGGTACCAAGGAACTACGTTTCTAGTTCATTCTCATTGGTGATTTGACGAGACTTTACAGACCCTATAACTCCATTTTCATCCTGTCAAAATTTTGTTATTTACTAAAAACTGCAATTCACCCCCTTATGTTCTATTTTTAGTAACAGCAGCCATGTTGTTATGTTTGGTAGGCAGACTAAAAAAACATACAATTTTGAGAAGTCATACTCGGTGATGATTCATAACAAATTTTGTTTCATTGGGATAAGTACTGGTGGTCTCAAAGAAGATTTTTGAAATTGTGTTTTTGGACTAGGGATGGACAATGGAGGCAATGTGATTTTTAGTAGATTCTTGCTGCTCTTTTTTTCTACCAGCATACACCCCTATTTTTTCGTTGGTTTATTATAAACACTAAATAGATGTTTTTAATTTACTATTGTGCTTTGTTCAAGATTTAGTTTATGAAATATTAATTAATACCTGTAAACAAAATTCTGTAACATCCATGCAAGGTCTAATAAATATGCCACCACTCTTCTTTTCAGAAGACATATATGCCTTTATCAAGGCAGGTGTATTCATTACAGTTGGAATTTGTTCAAGTTTTGACCTCGTGGATACCATTAAATCATATGTTACGTTACGTAGAACTGGAAACATTTCCTGAAACATATTTACTAGCTGCTCTTTTGTGAAATCAAGATTAATTTTTGAAGGAACTCTGCCGGTTACCTTTAACTCTGCATCAGGGAAACCTGTAAATATATAATATTATCTTACTTAGGCCTACTTCTAGTCACTCTTATTTAACCAAAACCAACCCCAATTGGCTCTAGTTACAATAATTTGCATGCGGATTGCAGTCTTCAATGGCTGCACTTTCGGACTAGACATATAGTACAAAATAGAATATACTAGACCTGAATTACTCATCTGGCACACCATGCCATACAGTGAATCTTATCATTTCATTTAAGTCAATTACTTTTTCAAATTATATTTATATTTTGGCAAAGGTAAGCTAAAATGAGATGCAATTTGTTAAACATTTAAACATATGTTATTGGTATGTATGGTATAGCGCCCTAGAAACTTAGCTCTATTCTAACAAGTGTGGACCCAAAAAGATGTCTCGCCCTGCAGCACATGGATCTCTAAATTAACGTAAAAAAA
>MJUU01004862.1:38183-51255 GCA_002080025.1 Modiolus philippinarum | reverse complement strand
AACACTTTCATACCCCAATGAAACCTCAAAATCATGCATTCAATTAGAGTCAAATCAGGGAGCATGATCTTTGCTTACAACAGTAATACAAGTACTACACTTGAACTTCGGTATTTTGTTATTTGAATGAATCTTCAGTTCGTAAGAAAGCGTTTGTAGAATACGAAAAAATAATAATCTGATGCACATTATTGCCATAAAAAGAAATGTAACATTAGAAAAAAATCAATTATCGCAAAGCATCAATGAGAAAAACAAATTTAATCTCCAAGAAATACAATCAAATGGCGGCAATCTGAATTAATTTCACCATACGTTAATTGAAGACCATACGGTGACCCCTAGATTTCCTTTCTTTTTCATATACGTTAATTATTATTTCATTTTAAATTGCTAATTTTCTGTCTAGTAACTGAATTCTTGGCATATTCTATAAGCACAGTTCAGTAACTGAATTCTCGGCATATTTTATAAGCACAGTTTATTCGACTGATTTTTTTATTATTTGTACTTCTTTAGGCAGAAGGATTTAGCTGGCAATAATTCTTTGATCTGCTACGTTTAATTGACTTTTTTTATTTTGACTTAATTCCATAAATCTTCCCCTATCTTTTGTATGTTCAAGGATAAATACATTCCACAGAGCTCATTACATTTATTGCAGTTGGAGTAAATATATCTGTGACGGTCTCTTGTTCATTTATATCCCATATCCCATATCCCTACGTAAAATATTCGTAAAAGGCATTATATACACATTTAATGTCATGCGGCATGTTGATTTATTTCAGCTGAATCTTTCTATCAAGGTAAATTGTATATATGCGGCAAAAGATTGTTTAACCTTCTGTAATTCTGGCGAATAATTTTAAAACAGGCATTCCAAAGATGCAAATAAATAAAGTAACATAAATGAATTTTACAATATTTTAATCGCATTGATTGTGTTCAAGATTTTTATCAAATCGATTCCTTCACGACTTGTTTTTTTTTATTTAGGACAGTTTTGATCGATCAATTACATGTGAACGTGATAATTTTATTTTCACACTACCACAAAAAATAAGGTCGTAATGTGGTATGATGTTGTCGTCTGTAGGTACTTCTGTTTTTGGTAAATAACTTTAGTTCCAACTGATCACTCCTTCTGCAATTTTAACAAATTCTTCTTGGCACGTAACGAAGGCTTTGATTTGTTTTGGTTATTGTAGTCAACTTTAAAAAATAGGGAAAAATAAGAAGGCTCCTTTTCGATTTAGGGGGGCATAAAAACTATTTAACAAATTTAACAAATATGTAAAATATTTATTTTTAATCGGATTCTGATTTTTTTTTTCCTTTGGATTCCTCTTGCAAGCTTTTGGTAGCATGCCACCGTTTTTGGGAGTATATTGAAAGTGGGGTCAGGGATAAATGATGCTAGCTTCCATTCGACGGAAATATTAGGAAATAATGTTTGTAGGTTGAAGCAGGATTACTGCAACTAACATCCATATTTGCTCATGTTATTAGACACGATTAGTTATATATAAATTTACCAAATATACATATATATTATTAATTTGATATCGTTTGAGAAATTTAATTGGCGGAGAAGTGGTCACATGACTCCCTGTATCAAGTGATATTGCATGGCTATATCGCACGTTACTAAATATAGACCAAAATAATCTTTCATATCAGTAACTAACATAGAAGTATTTTATAATCAGATGAAATGAAATTTTACTTAAATAAAGTAAAATCTTTTTCTTTTGTGTGAAATTTATAGGATTTAAAGATCAAACTCAATTATATATCCTTAAAGGTTTATACAACTGTATATTACATATGGCAAAGTATCCTATCAATTTCATTGGCTGAAACAGTCACGTGATTTTAAAAATATTTAGCGTATTTTCAGCTTTGTTTCTATTTATATGTATATTGACGCCATGTTTCTATTTTTAAATATATTGACGCTATGTTTCTATTAATTGTTATGTTGACGCTATATAACTAAATTTATTTTCAGTTTGACTTTCAAGTCTTACTTTTTCATCACGAGAGATCTTATAATAGAAATAATAAAAAGTACGGTCTTTACGCATATCAAGAACACGGAGATATAAAACAGCCGAAATCGATACAAATCGATTTAAAAATTGCCCCATGGTATTTTTAAGCGCTGCACATATATAGGAAAACAAAAAAAGTTTTCTGGTTTCTTTTATTTGAAAATAACAGATGTGTTTGCATATATTATCCTTTGCACACATGCAATAAACTCACTCTTGTCGGTGTGCAGATGGATTTCATTTTGGCCTTCAACCAGAGCTTGTTCTTGGAAATAAATTCAGACGTGTTGACAAAAACTTACTTGACAAAAATGGAATGAGATACAACCAAAACTTCATATGTAATATAACAATAATGGACCTTTTACTCTGTCATTATGTTATATATGGACCTGTTAGGGATATATTGACCTCGGACTACGTCCTCGGTCAATATAAACCTAACAGGTCCATATATAACATATTGACCTCGTAAAAAGTCCATAATTGATAAATATGCATTTGTGAAATATAGGCTTTCTTTATCTTTAAAAGTCTTTTTAGTTCTTTCTTGTAAATTAATAATATAACAATTACAGCATGTGTTAGAGGTCGATATGATGTTATATCGACCTCGGATTTCATCCTCGGTCGATATGCATTTCTCAGGTCGATATAACATCATATCGACCTCGTACACATGCTATAATTGTATAATATAGCGAGAATCGAGATTGTTTAATTTTTCACATTTAAAAGATCGAGGTTCACCAAGAACTTAAATGTGAAAATTTAACTATCGAGATTTGAGAAATTATTGTAAAAAAACTGGAAAACAATGTTCGAGATTGTTTCTCTAATTTCTACTGATATTTTTGGCAGTAAAGGGATCTCGGACGTCTCCATTCTCAAATATGCCGCCGTTTTGTTGCTATGTGTATCATTGTGCCATTCATTAAAAGGGATGTTGAGTAAAATAATTTTTAATAAAAATGTCATATTACTAATATATTTAGTAATCTTAGTAAAAATAAAATACAGAAGCCATTTCACATGATGCGGATGTAAATTACATCAACATCCAGTTGCACTATTTTTAGAAACTGACACCAGACATTTTCATGGCTGACCAATTGCAAATTGAAAACAAATATACAAACATGTTAGTTATTGTTTCGATAACGAATCGACCAGAAAGTGTTTAAATTTGCTAGAAATTGGAGAAACACCGATAAACAAAAAACAACAATTATCCACAAATAAAGAAAGTACTAATTATTAAAGTTGAATTATGTATCAAATATTTAAAAGAAAATTAGTCGATCAGGAAGTGTTTAAATCTGCTAGAAATTGGAGAAATACCGATAAACAAAAAACAACAATTATCCACCAAGATAGAAAGTACCAAATAATTAAAGTTAAATTTTTGATTAAATATTTAATAGTTATTTAGGGAAGACTGATAACATTTAAAAGCAAAGTAAAAGAAACAAGCTCTAAAATTAATGCTTTTGATTTAATGGAGTTACAGTAAAAGGAGCTGCAGACAATCCGGTGTAGAAAGCCGGTGATTTAGTGGTTAGCACTTCGGGCTGCGAAAACAAAGGTAAAACATATATGCATTTAAGTTAAAAATCAAGTTAAGATTGTGATTAAAAATTTCATATAGTTTTAAAATAATGTTTCATAGACCTCTCGACACGATTTCCGAGGATGTTTTCGAGGAACAACCGATTGTCCTTCAAAAGGAAACAAAAATGATTGGCCCATTATAGAGGAGTGCAACACCTCTAGCACGCTTAAGACTCCTTTATAGTTTCAACACGGTACCTGAATGGGTTTTCAGGGGATCCAGCTACACAGCTGCCGGGGTGCGTCCCCGGTTGGTGGATAGGGGGAATGCCCTGTCTATGCAAAGTACTCAGGTCATAATAGGGAAAGCCTGACCGCGAACCCTTGTAACCAAACTGTTTGGAGAAACGCCACGCTCCTTGAAGTATAAAGACTCCTTCTATATTGTCTAAAGAGAGATTCACTGGTACTCGTATAGAAGGCATTCTCCATCTACCAGAAGGAGGCGAAAATAGCACTACATTCACATTAAAAAAACAACAATTGAATTGTTCCACCAATGGAACCCTCTCAACCGGAAGTGGTTTCTAATGAGTTGATTATAAGCAAAAATCTTATTTTTTGGCATTTTTGCAAAGTTTATGGAACTATCTTTTAATTAATTATAAAGTTGGTTTGGTATACTTTTTATTTAAGTAATTAATGAAATAGCCCCCAAGGGAACCCGGGGTATAGAAATAGGACATAGTATCTCCGGCTTGCGGGGTATTACCCCTCCCAAACGGGACTGACCCCGAGGGAACCCCGGGATATAGAAATAGGACCCATTCAGTAGTTGTGCGGGATTAATACATACACAACCCATCTTTCGGATGGGGTGTAAACTCAGGTCCACGTGTTGGAAGAAATGCCACGCTTCCTGCACGTTAAAGAACCCTTGTAGCAAGCTCTTTTTTTGAGTGGTTCGTAGGTGATCGGCTACAAGGCTAAATTCCCCGCCCCTTCCGATTTCACCCTACTTTTCCACTAGCACTCAGAATTTCCCGTCCCATGACCCTTTCCATACCCCAAAGTGATTATTTATTGACAAACTTGTTCTCGTCTTGACATAGCTGAAATGTTGCTCAGTAGACGTTAAACAATAATCAATCAATCAATTAATGAAAAATACGTCGTTTTTGCTCCCGCATGTTACGTGCATAGTCGCGCTTCTAAGTTTGACGTCGTCTTGTTGTAATTTTAGAAGTCAGCTGTACTTACCTTTTGTTACGTTTGATCAAGTTTGTTATTTGCCAGATTTTGATTGCTTTAATGATTTACAGAAAGAAAATTATATTTTGATAGATCTGAAACATTGCACAAGATGTTAACATGCAAAGACTTTTGAACGATAATTAATATTAATTTCAAAACAGTTGATTTTCATACTAGAATATTAAAAAATCGTTTAAGTTTACTTTATATTAGTTTCGGTATAAGAAAACAATTATTGACTTCATATTTGGTAAACGTCAAAGTGGTCATCCCTTGTGAAGTTGTTTTCGCTCGGGCTGAAGCCCTCGGGGAAAACAACCTCACTCGGGTTGACAATTTTTGATATTTTATGAAAGGATATGGAGTAAATGGACATGAGACCATAACACATATATTAACTCCAACTACAATAATTTTAATGAGCTGTATGGCCATTTCGGAAATTAATTCCTCATCAGCAGCACTAGAACCCAAACAATGGATGTTCACCTTTTATGAAGGCAATAATTGTATATTGCTATCACTTTGGATTTCGAATCCATAAGGGTATATTTTTTTTAAACTTAACTGTATTAATATTGGCTTCAATCTTGGTTAAGAAGGGGTTGTCCTTCTTTGTTAATGTTTCACTTAGTGGTGAAGTAACAGTTTGAAATTAAGTATTTCTGTATATATTTGTCAGTTGGTATATCAAATGTTAAGATAATATCTTCAATCAAAAATAAGGTTTCTTTTTATATTTGATTTTTTTATTAAAGAATAAATATTTTGTATTTTCAAGAAGACTTATTAAGAAGGGTATTTATCCTCTTCAAAGATCAAAAAGATCGAAGATCGGCATATCTTTCACTCATTCTCTCGTTTCACTGCACTTTACCCGAGACGGAAATTCTTACATTTATGAAAGACATCCCGATCTTTGATCTGATCTCTTGTAAGAAGCTATTATTATATCTTTGTCTGGAGAGAATATCCGAGTATTAAGTTTGTTATACTTCAGACTTGTAAATTGAAAATTGTTACAATGATTAGCAGTTTTACTTGCATCAACCAACATCATTTTTGTTAATAAATTTGCATATGCACAATCAAAATTCAAAGTCACTTCGGTATTTAGTAATTTGTTACCACTGGGTCGATGCCTCTGCTGGACTATTAGTCCCCGAGGGTATTCATCAGCCCAGTAGTCAGTACTTCGGTGCTGACCCGAAAGCCGATTGTATTATGAAACTTACAATATCTATTTTTTTTTACATTTTGTTGAAACTAAGGAGTATCCCCTCATGCAAAGCTCTGTCCTTAGCTGATTTGGCTTTCTATTTAGATCATATTTGGTAATCTGTTCTCAATCAGTTTTGACTTTATGGTCTTCTAAACGTTTAGATTTTATCTGCACTGAAGAGACATAATTTGTCGAAATGCGCATATGCAGATTCAAAATTCACAGTCACTTCAGTATTAAGTAATTTTGCCATGTTCTCTTCAAGGTAGATCGACACTAATACACGGCGCATTCGATTGGCGCATTTGCAAAACACAAGTCGGATGCGGAATTAACTTGATTTTCAAGCCGGAATATTCCTTATTTGTCCTTATCATTGTGACGTCATAATAAATCGACATACACTTTCCCGCGAATTAGCTCCCCTTTCCCGTAAATATTGTCTATTTCGTTAACAATATCAAAGTACTGAAGTACTGTTTAGTCGGATTTACGCTTTAATTTCGTAAAAGATAATCGTGAAATTGTTTATTGTGCAACAAAATACTATATATATGGGAAATGTTGAAGGTATAGAAGATGAAGAACAATAAGTGCGTTGTTCCATTTGGTTAATTTTACCATGTATCTGTAGGAATTTTGTGTCATGTACATTTACTCGTTGATAATATCTCTTGTTTTAGCATTTATGACAGTTTGTCTCTCTTGAAGTGTGGAGTTCTTATGAATATCTCCATTGATTGAGGTGCATGCTCTCTACTTTTCTTTAGTAAAAATTTTCAAAATTTTACATTTTAGCTTTCATATTTTCTTTAAAATTCATACTATTTTTTACCATCTGTAGTTATTATGCCGACATCTCCCAAATTTATTTTCCAAGTTATCTTGCAACCAACTCGATGAATATCCTGTAGTCGTTTGTATTTCGAATTGTCTTTTGGTCCTTCTGTCGAGCAATGGATGACAATGTTTATTAGGGTACTTTGTCCGATATGTTTATGTCTGTTGACGATCCCTCATCCATTGACATAGACAACCATGGACGTAGCGTTGTTCGACACCCAGCAGTGAATTCTGCTCAAACCGATGAAACTAGTGCAGGTGTATTTGCTCATTGTTGAAAGCCTCATACATTTTGTATATTTTTGCGTCTAGTAAATGGGTATGACAAACGCATATCTTTTGGTAGTGGTTTAGTTACTACGCTAGTTGATTGCAAGGCTATATTCGTTAAAAGCTGTCAAATGTTTAGTGTCGTTTAAACTGGTTGATTGTAGCACATGGACAAATGTTACTTAATTTAAGAAATAGATTATTGCAAGCGGGCTCTATGCGAATTAGAACATGGGCAGACCTTATATTTGTCAATATTTTATACCGAGCGACAGCGAGGTATAAAATGAAGACAAATATAAGGTCTGACCATGTTCTAATTCGCATAGAGCCCAATTGCAATAATCTATTTCGATTCTAATATATTTAACAAGAGGTTTGAACATTCGAAGCGGCTCTTAGGGACCGACCATTTAACCTGAAGGGTGGGGTTATGGTTTTTTTTTTCTGGACAGAACATTTTTTTCGCGTTTCGCGCGAAACAAATTATTTATTTTTTGCATGCGTATCAACAAAATATTTTTTTTCAAAATTAACATTATTTTTTGGGGCAGAAAGCCTCCTTCAGAAAATTTTTTTTCGTCATTTTGGCAGCCAAAATATTTTTTTCACATAAAATCAGATCCAAAATATTTTTTTAGAAAAAAACCATAGCCCCCCCCCCCCCCTTCAAGTTAAATGGTCGGTCCCTTAGAGGTCAATAATGGGTTTAGCACTAGAATTGAAACATGTCGGAAAACTGCATACAAATACACATAAATGAACATGGAGAAATTTATATTCGTTGTTTCATTAATACGAGTGATTCATAAGCTTATGAATTAATACAAATAATCTGTTATAAAACATATAAAATACGGATATTTTTAAATTGAAGCGTGTAAATGTGTGAGCTAGTGGTATTTCTGATTGATATGACTGCTTTGTTATGTTATTTTTGAAGCCAAAAAAAAAAAGAAAAGAAAAGGAATTAAACTCATATTTGTAATTTTATTCACGTTAAAAATTAAAAATTTCATAATTAAATGGTAGAGCATGATATGCAACACAGATAGATTTCATTACAACAACACATTCGTTGCTAGGTTACGGTTATGTCAATTTCAGTTCCTAGTCTTAAATTTAGTAACTGTTGTAAATTTCTATTATTGTCATTATTTGATGTGAATTTTTGGGTGATTCATTTTTTAAAACTTTATTTACACAAAATAAAATGAATACTGAGTTAATAAAATGTGAAATTGTACATTTCGAATGTCCTTCTGTAAAAAAAATTACGCATGTGCTAAAAAATATTGTCTGAATTAGTACATAGCTTTGTTTCCAAAGCGAAAGAAGAGAGTCATATTAGAATAAACTGCAAAATGTTATTCCAAAGAACTGACGTATGTTCTGTTTTAGCTGATACAACAACAACAACAACAACTTTTATTTGTCAATCACGACTCCCCCTAAGGAGCAGAATAATTACAATTCTAATTTAATACATTTGATTAAGTTTGATTACATTGATTGGATACAAGTAAGCGATGACAATGTGATATATGAAATACTTATTTGAACATTTGAATACAATTAATACCCAAGTTGCATAAAAAAACAGTAAATTTCGTTAGCTGTGTAGGTGTTTCATATGATACCTTTATGGTCTCAAACTGTACTATGTAAAAGAGAAATTCTGTAATACATTGGTTTAGACAGCGTACGTGGACATATCTAGTTGACAAATTCCATAAAAATGTGTTTGTATGTTATCATTGAAAATGGATAAAAGAAGTACATCACATGTAAATGCGGTATCTTGACCATATTAGGATTCCGAAGTAATAAGGGAGCATCTTGCATAACTGTCGAAATTTGGCAAAAAACATAATTTCCTTATCTTTGAAAAGGGGGATTCAAATGAGATCCAGAGAAAGGAGAGGTTCCAGTCTAATTTTTGCCATTTTTTTAAACTGTTGACTAAATTCTGCACGAAATTAATTTTTTTAAATCGAGAAAAGGGGAAGGTTTCCAACCCCGAAGTCCGCCAATAAAAACATGAATAATTGTTAGTTTAAACATATTTTTATTTAATTTCATGACACATATACAAGCATACATCATACATAATAAGCATAACAGCAAATTAGGATTCAGAAACAAGCTGAAATCAGCTTATATAAATCTGTCTCCTTAATTGAAGACGACTTTGATAAATAATCAAAAATGTAATAAGCATGAAAGTGATGTTGACATATAATGGTATAACATAAGAAGGAAAAAGATTACAAAGAAAAAAAATACATGACACTGTATGGATGAAATGAGTCAAAAATTAAGTAAAAGTGATTTAGCTATTTCAAGTGATAAACCTCTTGCTTTTTATAATGTATTTTTGAACTTTAAGGAAAATCTCCCTATTTTGGTCTAAATTTAGTGTATCTGAACCAAATAAAAGAAGTTTCGAGTTTATATTTCGTGTACAGTTTATCGTAAAAATCAATTCGTTACGTATGTAAAGATAATTTGGGCAATTAAGTAAGAAATGGACAGTCGTTTCGATTTGTCCACAAGTACAATTTGGAGAATCTACAAGGTTGCGACTGAAAAGGTGTTCGTTTAGAGAACTACTTCCAAGTCTCAACCTGGTGTAATTGTTCATCCTTTGTCTCTTAGAGGGAAATATATTGCCAATTTCATATTTTTTTTTCAATATCGATACAAGAGCCATATAAATCAATTCTGAATCAAATTAGCACTACGTGCAAACTCACTTACTAAACTAGAAACAATTCTAATTCCTCTGTTTATTATTTTTATTTTTTTTTTTTTGCATCGTTTAAATTCAGAAACATTACAATATTCAGGTCACAGGTTATTGATTATTATTTCTACAAATACGGTAATATGTGAACTTATTTATAACTAACTTGTCACGTGACACTCGGTTAACCGTTTAAATATTCCCTCCGCAATTCTATTTTAATTAGGCTTACACCTTACATGTATATGTCATATTTCTTATGCTGTTTACAATAATGTTAAATAGGAAATTCGCAATGAATTTGGCCGCAAAAAGTTGATTTTTGATCTCGAAGTGAATATTCATACCCGGGATTTTTCTGAAGAAAAGAATTTACGTACCGCAAATCCTCCTAATAAAATATCTCTCCTAATCAAACGATGACATATCGATTTTTTCACCTCAACATATAGCTTAAGTATATATCTCTGAAATATCAACAAATAAAAAAATCTACCTGTATTTATTTCACAAGAAAGCGAAATAATAAGCATGTTGTTACATTTCCCTATATATTCTTTGTAAATACAGTAAAACTTGATTTAAGAGGTCACCTTTGGGAAGGAATCAAACTGGCCTTTATAGAAAGGTGGCCTTTTAAATCAGGTTCATTTAATATGAAATATACTAGGAAGGGAACTATAAAAGGTGGCCTTTAAAATAAAATGGCTGCTTATTCAAGGTGTTCACTAAGGCAAGTTTGACTGTACTATTGAAAAATACTGAATTTGGCCTGATTTTCAAAGCCTGATTACAGAAAAAGATGATCGGTGACATATCATTTTTATTTTATTTTTTGAATAAATGGACTAATATCTGCAAAATATCTCAAAAGAAAAAGAATCTGTCCGATATTTTTATTAAGCTCGAACTACCTTAACAAAGCTGATAAGACTTTATTTCACATTCACAGATTTGTTATTTACTGTTTTAGTTGACTGTTGTAGAACACAGGGTTTGGTCTCAACACTCATTTGTTATAGCAGTCTTATGGGGATTCTTATTTATATTTTTGATTTCAAGGGAAACTCACCGTTTTTAGGGCATGCTTCTCTATTCTTTTAGGACATGACCTGTAATTTGACATTAGGTCTACTTTACGGCTCGCATATTATGGGATAATCCTCGCATTCTTTTATATTCTGCCTTTCCACTTACTTCAAAAATAAATTGCTAGTATTCTTTCTACACTCATTTGCAAAAACCCTAACACTTAAAGCATTAAAGAGCTTAACTTTGTATCATTGAATCCTTTTTTGACAAATCGTCGTAGGTGAGTTTTCATTACCGTTTAACTAATTTGAGGGAAGTCGCTGTCTCTATTTTTTCTCAAAGAAAGTCGACATTTGTTTTTATTACCTTATAGAATAATAGAGTATCTAATAACTCTATTTATCTTTTTATTTCCGTGCATTGTAGCTGTCTCACGTCCTTGTTTTGTCTTTGTTTTTATCTATTACCGTTTTTGCCATGTCTTTGGACTTCGATTTTTGTAGTCATCCCTTCCCTTGTTCCTTCGGTATTCTACTGCCGTTGTTTCATATAGGTCAGCATATTTATTATAAATACAGCCTTTGGAGGTATTATTACCAATTTAAGCATCGCACTTAATCCTGCATTCACTTAATATCACTCAATAACAAAATACCGAAGTTACTGTAAATTTAATTTCTGCATATGCGTATTTCGACAAGTTACAAGTATGTCTCTTCAGTGCAGATAAAATCAAAACATTTGGAAACCAATATAACGAAACATTTTTAAAATCTGATAGATAACAAACTACCAATAGAATCTAAATAGGAAAGCCAAAAAAATCAGCTAAGGACAGAGCAATGCGAGTTTTAAAAAACATTTTCTTAATATATAATCTTTTAACATTTAACTGAGAAATATAGACACATTCTAAAGCAACAGATCCTGATTTCGTGCTAGTTACATTTTTAGCAACACCTATAGTTTTATACAATTCTGTTTGTATTTTTGTGCTTTTCCTGTGCAGACACTTTACATATGCAGAAAATAAATTAACAGTAAGTTCGGTATTTTATTATTTACTCATGACCTAACTATTCCTGGCATCTGAATCGGTATTCAATGGCTCAGGCTACAGAGCTTCCAGGGGCGCCCCATGTGGTGGATGGGAGAATGCCCTGTCTATGCGGGGTAGTCAGGTAATATTTCAGAAGTCTGACCGCGAACCATTGTAGCCAAGCTGAGAGGAGAAACGCCATGGTCCATCCAGTATAAAAACCCATTTAATCTAAGGAAAGTCGACTCACTTGGGGGTCGTATAGAAGGTTACATTTCCTGCCCCTACCCATCCCTCCCCAATTCATAGTGGCAATCAAAACTCATTGCCCTGGTAGTCCCTTCCGTCTTTATTTCTTTCTTTTTTTAATTATTTCTTTAATTGATTCACTTGTTCTTGTCCTGATACAGCTGAAATATTACTCACTGGGTGTTAAACTCTAACTAATAAATCAATAAAATTACTTTACACACTTGTCTCTCCAAAAATCGAAAAATATTTTTCAAAGATAAAAACCAAAATGAAAAAAGAAAAAGTATGAAATAATAAACATTTTTTCATCCAGAGAAAGATTTTCAAACAGTTTGAGTTGTAGCCCTTTGCCCAATGCAAACTCCAAATCGTATTGAGACTCATAATGCCCGCGACAGGTAACGGTCTATCCTTAATCCTCTGTGGGGGTTCTGCCAACAGAGTTGCCTCGGACGACCTTAGGTGGTTGATAGGGGATTGTCCTGTAGTCCGTGGGCTGGAATAACCCCCGTGCACCCCCCCCCCCACTTCCGAACCCCACCCATTTTTTTAAGTCCGTATACATCCCCTCTTCAAAATAAAACATGTTAACACGAGCATAACCTGCACGCACTTGTGGAATTTGGCCCATTTTTAGACCTACCTACCAAAATCTTGGAAAATTTCGTTTTTCGTTCAAGTTTTTCTTTCAGTTGCTTCAAAATGTTAACCAAATGCTTTCCAGTTATAAAAACGGGGTATCAAATGATTGCTTATTGTATGAGCTTTACAAAAATCCCAAGTTTTAACAATTTCTATGCCTAGAA
>MJUU01004862.1:12723-23282 GCA_002080025.1 Modiolus philippinarum | reverse complement strand
GGATCCGATAAAAACATGGCTGCCATGGCAGAACTTAGGTTTAACATTGGACCCTATGGGAAAATTCACATTTTCTTCTTCTGCTCTGAAACTGCTGAAGCAAATTCAACCAAACTTTACAGGAATGATGAACTGAAGGTCCTTAACAAAGATTGCTCATTTTTTCCCCATCCAATAAAAAACATGGCCGCCAGTACAGAACATAGTTTTTTGGCCCTATAGGAAACTCACATAAAAAACATGGCCACCATGCAGAACTTTGAAAACCCTGCTTCATTTTGTCAGGTGAGCGATACAGGCTCAGTGTCTGAGCCTCTAGTTTATGTTTTATTTCAAAAACTGTAACAGATAGAGGTAAAGTGTTAATTCGAAAAAAATATTCAGCATATCAAGATCTACATACTCTGAAATTTTGAAGAAAATCTAAATGCCTGTGTAGAAGTTATTGACTGTTTTTCAATGCCATATGGTTTATGGGTTATTTCCCTTTTAATTCTGTTGTCAAATCTTCTTTGGTTTAGTTTTCTCTATTGAGTTAAAGAGAAATTTCCTGCTATCACTTCATAAAAACAGCTATTTATTACATAATCACGAGCAAAAAAGTGTTTTTGTTTTTCCCGCCTTTTTGGCGACCATTTTGAAAATGGCGGTCCACAAACAATTTCCAGGATCTATTTTGAGTCGCAATATCAATATCCACTTGGAAACCAAATTTCATTGAAATCGGACAATGTTGAATTTTCCCGCCTTTTGTGGAAGCCACTTTGAAAATGGCGGTAAACGAACAATTTTTAACATTGATTTGAATTTTCGACTTAACTACCTATTTGGAAACCAAATTTCATTGGTATTGGACAATGGTAAATGTTAATTTTTTTCCCGCTTTTTTTGGCGGCCATTTTGATAAAGGCGGTCAACGAACAATTTTCAGCATCTGTTTTGAAGTTGCAACACCAATATCCACATGGAAACCAAATTTCATTGAAAT
The DNA here is from genome assembly GCA_002080025.1 of Modiolus philippinarum. NCBI lineage: Eukaryota > Metazoa > Mollusca > Bivalvia > Mytilida > Modiolidae > Modiolus > Modiolus philippinarum. The sequence continues at coordinate 22,294 of MJUU01004862.1, read as the reverse complement.
CTGACAATGTTGAATTTTCCCGCCCTTTTTTGGAAGTCATTTTGGCGGTCAAAGAACAAGTTTCAACATTGGTTTTGAAGTCGCAACATCAATATCTATTTGGAAACCAAATTTTATTGACCGCCGTGCGCAGTCCCGGCTTATGAATAGGCCCGCAGCATCCTCTTAGCTTGGAGCATGAGTCTTCCTAACAGAGGACCCCGAGGGAACCCCGGGATATAGAAATAGGACCTAGTATCTCCGGCTTGCGGGATGTGACCCCTCCTAAACGGAGACTGACCCCGAGAGTCCCGGGATATAGAAATAGGACCCATTCCGTGGTTGTGCGGGATTAATAAATACACAACCCATCTTTCGGATGAGATGTTAACTCAGGTCCACTTGTTGGAAGAAATGCCACTCTTCCTGCATGTTAAAGAACCCTTGTAGCAAGCTCTTTTTGGGGTGGTCCGTAGATGATCGGCTACAAGGCTGAATTCCCCGCCCTTGACGATTTCATTCTACTTTTCCAGTGGCAGTCAGAATTTCCCGTCCCATGGCCCTTTCCATACCCAAAAGTGATTATTTATTAACAAACTTGTTCTCGTCTTGATATAGCTGAAATATTGCTGAGTAGACGTTAAACAATATTCAATCAATCAATCAATCAATTTTATTGAAATCGGACAATGTTGAATTTTCCCGCCTGTTTTAGCGGCCATTTTGAAAATGGCGATCAACGAAAAATTTTATACACCAGTTTTGAAGTTGCCACAGCATGGCAAACAATTTATCAATTACATTTAACCTTCATCTTCTCTTGTTATGGAAATAAAAAAAAGACAAAGTATGAAAATTTGAAAATTTCGCGAAAAAGGGCAACAACTCCTACAAGGGTTTTTTTATTTTCTTCAAAATTTCAGGGTGGATAGATCTTGATATGCTGAACATTTTTGCAATTTTACACTTGACCTCTATCTGTTACACTTTTTGAAATAAAAAATAAAATAAATTAGAATTTAGAAAATTTTACGGAAAAGGGCAATAACTGCAACGCGAATTTTCGGATTTTCTTTAAAATTGCAGGACTGTTAGATCTTGACATGCTGATTATTTTCACTTCCAATCAGATTTTATATATCTGCAACGGTTTTCGAGTTTATTGCAAAAAATGCAATTAACCCCTTTGATCTATTTTTAGTATTTTGTATTTTTAACCATTGGGCCGATGCCACTGCTGGTGGACAAGGGGTCCCGCGGGTATTCACAAGCCCGATAGTCAGACTTGTCTGAAATGAACATTTTACCATGAATATTAAAGAAATTAACTGTTTTTATCAAAATTCTAACCACTTAAAATACTAAGGTTTCATTCCGTGTAATGCACTCGGTAGATATCGTTTGTACTGGATTTGGCTCCCAACTCGATATTTTTGGAAATGGGTACTTCTTTTTGGACTATTGGATTATGGCTTTCCATATTATTTGATTTTAATGTTGTTGATGAGGTGTACAGCATAACGTAATTGACTGTTTTTATGCAACTTCGGTATTTTTTGTATTTAGCAACAGCAGCCACGTTTTCGGACTAATCGAACACGATTTTGAAACTGTATACCTGGTGATGATTCAGGTCAAGATTGGTAACAATTGGACCAGTGGCGTAAGAGGAGATTTTTTTAAATTGATGACAAAAAGTATCAAATTTCTTAAATTTGACCAATAAAGGGCAATGAATCCTATATGGGTAGTCAGATTTTCTTCAAAATTTCAAGGTAGGTAGATCTTGATTTGCTGAACATTTTTGCAATTTAAATTTGACCTCTATCTGTTATAGTTTTTGTGATAAAAAATAAAGAATATCAAAATTTAGAATTGTTTAAGGAAATAGGGCAATAACTCCAAAACAAGTTATCAGATTTTCTTCAAATTTGCAGGGCAGGTAGATCTTGTCATGCTGATCATTTTTACCAAATGTCAGATTTTTGATATCTGTAATGATTTTTGAGTTATTCCCCCCAAATAGCAATTTACCCCTATGTGCTGTTTTTAGTAACGGCAGTCATGATGTTTGGTCCTCGGTCTAATCGAACACAATTTTGAATCTAGATACCTTTGTAATGATTCAGGCCTAGTTTGGTTAAAATTTGCCCAGCAGTTTTAGAGGAAAAGATTTTTGAAAAGTTTATGACGGACGGACGGATGGTCATGTGAGCTAAGAATTAATAGGAAATCGAAAAGGATTCGCATTAAAATGTATAAACAAGTAAAATAAATCATTTTCTCTTGAAACAACATAAAAATTCATTTTTTAAAGTTTCAGAAGCCTCGGTTTATTTTGGAACCTATCCAAGACAAATATATTTTTATCAGAAAAATTCCATTATTGAAAAGATTTGTCATGTAAAACGGTGACAAAAATCAATTTACACCACTTAAAAGAATTTTCTTTCAATGTCTTAATGTAAATTTCAACGCACTTAGAAATAATCGAAACGACTGACAACGGAACATTTAATATCCTTCTAAACTACATTAAATCTAACGTAAAATGTCAAAGATTGGATCTTGAATCTTTGTTTAAACTAAAAGGTGCAATCAAATATTTTGAAATTGGTAAAGAAGAGGTTTATTTTCTTATTGTCCTTCTAACTTATATACTTGACTGACCGTGGCGAATAATTTCTCACAGAAAGAATATTAATAATTAAAACTTGAGAGAACAAAACCAAAAACAACCAACAGCCCAACAATCTTTTTATAAAGTAGCTCGAGTGCTAATCATGAATGGTTGAAAGTTCAAATCACAACGTTAACAGTAAGATACCCCAACCTTGATGCTACGATATAAAACTAGAGTACACTGATGAAGTGTTTTGTACTGTCTCGTCAGGAAATATTGATCACGTACTTTCATTGCATGATTAATTTACGAAAATTGTCAGAAAATTGTTTTACAAACATGAGATGTGATTGCAAAATGTTTTGTTTATTATTTAATTGTATGACATTGTTACTGAAACACCCTGTATGTTGCAAGATGCCAAGATCTCCAAGTATTAACATCAGGTTTTTTTTTAAGACGACATGAAATGTACTGGACATAATACTCATTACTTTTATGTAAGCAAGAGAATTCTGATTGGTTCATGGCCCTTTCGGGGGATACCCCTTCATTGATACTCTTGTCGAGGTTTTACTCCTATAGTCATCTGTGCGTTTTGATGATAGAGACATTCGGTGTAATTAAACAGATTAACTTCGGCGAATTTGCAAAAATTGTAAGGTTTTGGTTAAATTGCCACTGTCTTTCAAGCTCGGGAAATTTAACCGAAATTTTCATTGCTTATTTTCATTAGTCTTCGATATTGTCATATAAACAGAAAACTTTATTTAAGACATCTGAATTCTTCATTAGAAAAAAAGAAGGGAAACGGGGAATGCAGTGCTGTCGAAATACCGTCGGACCGACGGACATGTCAGGTAAATTCATCACAGGTCCGGTAAAAAAATGCGAGTTGTTGGTCCGACACTCCGGTAAAATTTCGGGTGTAAGTCCGTATTCGGTTTTTATTTTTCAGACTTCGGGTATTTCCGGTATAGACAAAATATAGTTAAAAATGTTCTTGCAGTTTAGCAAGAACGCGAACCCAGGAAAACCTTTGAAAATAAAAGCTGACGGTGAGCAAAAAAAAAAGAAAGGCAACAGAAATATGAGGAACACAGGCCGGAGAGAAAACTGAATACGAAATGGCAGGAGGGGAGGCCATGGTTGAAATTCAACTTGACCGACAAAGTAATGACATGCCAACTTTGCATTGATCATTACGGTATGAATATAACAAAACAACAAATTTAAGGGGGCAAAATACCCTTCTGAAAGGTTGTTCAAACAAGAAAATTTCCGCAGGTGTAGACCAGGAACGCAGCCAAATACATATGAAAGCTGTTGAGCAATCAGATGCGAAAAAATCAAAAGTTGAAAATTCAAAATCGGCCAAAACATTAAGGTCTTTAAAAGAAAAGGAAAGGGAGGGGTTGGGTATTTTATTCAGGAATACCCATGCAGTGTTTAAAAACAATAGACCATTCACAGATTTCGAATAGATTTGTAACCTGGATCTAGCAAAAGGTGTAAACATGGGGGATACTTGCATCAACAGGAAGGCCGCACTTCAGCTTGGCATTTCAATAGCAGAGTCTATTATAATTGACACACAAAAGATGTTAGAAGCATCGCCTTTTTTGTCTATTATAGATGGATCCACAGATCTGAATGGGGATGAGCATGAAGCTGTGTATTTAAGATTTGCAACGAGGGGTAAAATTGTGGAGCGTTTCCTTGGAGTTGGATCTCCCACTGGCACAACGTTCTTACATTTGAAAGAGTTTTTGCTGCAAATGTTCAAGTCCTGTGATATTGATACAGGTAATTATTTTTCCTAACAATCTATCTTTTTTGCAAAGAAGATGTTCCTTTAGGATAAGGGGAACTGCCCAACTTCTTTGTGAAATCTTCTTTCTTTGGCAAAACTTTATTGACCTGCCATTACATTTAATGAAAAAAAATTTATGGGGCTGTGCTGCTCAATTTTTTTTTATAATTGAAGTTTTGGAGGACTGGCATCTGCATTATATGTTCGCATCGTTTCTGAGAGGGGGCAAGAGGGCACTCATAAACCGTCTATTAACAATAATATTCAGATTTTCTAGGGGCTGTGCTGCTCGTTTTTTTCATAAGTTGTTGTTGTTTTTTTTTTTTTTTTTTCTTTTTTTTTTGTTTTACAAACCCTCCTACCTTAAAAAAATTTGCTTTTTGAAATTTATTTTTATTTCTTTTTCCTACCATACCAATGATTGGCCTATTATTTAATAAAATTCCTATTATTTTAATCCAAATTGCAGTATTATTTTGCCCGACCTAAATTTTTCTAGAATTTGTTTTTCGTTCCTCCTCCCCACCAACATTAATGTAAATGTTCGTAAAACTAGAAATTAAAAAAGTGGCCTAATAATGGATTATTGGCGGACTGGCATCTGGGTTATATGTTCGCATTGTGTTTCAAAAAAGGCATTCATAAACTTTGCTTTTTATTTCCCTTAACAATTAACATAAAGTGAAGATTTTACAAAACAGGAAACATCAAATGGTCGAAAAAACGGTTAACAACTGACTGATTTCACCAAATACATTTACATTGTGTATCAATAAATAACAAGCTGAAATAATAAAATTAACAGAAAAGGCCTTGCTGCCCCTCCTTACGTATTCTTGATGTTGTTCCTAATCAAAATAAACATAATGTATCACCTATCTCAATGTTTTATCATTCGTCTTTTCATGCCCTTTGATGATTGCTTTTGTCCCTGTCTGTTTGTTAACAAATGGATAACAGGAAACACCTACAATGGCTGAAAATTATAATTACATGCACCAATTTGCAAGGGAATTACACAAGAAAAACACGTATAAGACAAAAGACAAACGTAGACAACGATAGGAAGTCGGGACAGCCGGACTTGGTACCGGCACTAGCCAGTGGTTGGGTTAAACCGGTTTATGGGTACCAAAACCTCCCCTTGATTTCTATAATAGCCCAGTTAAAATTTAGAGGCATTAGTTACTGGACATGTGCCAATTTTTCCCTTAGCTTTAATGTAATTTATTTCATGCATGTACATTTAATTTATCTTTCAGATAAACTTGTTGGAATGGCTACAGACGGAGCATCAAATATGATAGGGGTGAGAGGTCGATTGGCAACTCTAATTAGAAATACTGTGAATTCTGAAATGATAAATGTACATTCTTGAACTAGCTTTCCGTGATGTGCTGAAAAAAAAGACAAATTGTATGACAGAATTATGACCCTTTTGATTGGGCTGTGTTACTTTTACAACAAGTCCTACAACAATAAGAGTGGCTTGAAGAAAAGCATGGAGGCTGTTGGAATTGACGGGTTAATGCCCCCAAAAGTAACTGGCACAAGGTGGTTGGGGCACTTATAACGGGGAATTACAGCACTACTTAGAACATTTAAAGCATATGAGGCTCATCTTAGCACCTTATCACACAAAAACCCAAAGGCTGAAGGACTTGTAAAAATCATGCTGAACACAGATGTATTATGTTTTTTTTTGCTCTTTCTTAAGGTGATTTTCTTTTTATTTTGATCATTCATCATGTATATGCCCAAAAAATTTCATGTTTCATTTATATCCTTGGTACAATTAACAAACTTGAATGCCAGGTTGGTGAAAATATACTGCCAGACAGTTCAGAAACATGGATACGAATTAGATTAGGCCTAAATTATTTGACAGACAAAGGCTAACACAAACATGTTGAAACTAGAAATAAATGAACATCGCAAACTCCACTGAAAACTAGAGTGAATACAGTCTTACACAAGTTTTTTTTTTATTTGACAACTCATGAGTTGACATATCTGTACATGTATGCATTCTTCAGTTTAAAGCATCCTGAAAAAAATGTTTAAAACTAAGGAGTATCTCCTTCATGCTTAGCTCTGTCCTTACATTATTTTGGCTCTTCATTTTGATCTTGGTTGTTTATTCTCTTATCAGATTTTACAAATCATCAGTTTATTTTTTTAAATGTTTTTGATATGATCTGCACTGAAGAGGCATAAATTGTCGAAAAGGCAATTCATAAATTAAATTTACAGTAACTGTGGTATTTTATTTTGGAATCATGCATTATTTATTTACTTTAGTTACATTTGTAAAGGGTTTCCTTTTTCATTTTAGGATGTTCTAGATCTTTTAATGAGATTTTCCCTAAGACTTCAGAAGCCAGAGGCTACATTTTCAGAAAACATGGTATATGTGGAAGCTACCACTCAGGCATTGAAAGATTGTAAACCAAGGTAAAACTCTTTAGAAAACCATGCATTTTCTCACTTTTGAGACACAGCAGTTCCTATTTTTAGCGGTGTGAGATTTCCTTGTCTTACACTAGTGCAAGACAAAAAAATCACGCGCAGTTTACCGGCAAATATCGTGTTTGCACATTAGGGTCTTATAGTCTACATCTGTCCTAATTAGTGGTCAAAAGTGTATTTAATCTACGTATTATGAAATTGTTATATCATTTGAAGTAAAATTTCACAAGAAAATACGAGAAAATCGTCTTTTAAAATATGGCGCGCTCGGGTATACATTCCTGATTTTATGACGTTGCAAAAAGGGACGTAACTCCTTATGTAAACAGACAAAAAGGGGGCGACATTTTTGTGTGGATTTTAGTATATTTTAGGGTAAATACAGTGAGAAATAAAATCAAACACCAGTGGAAGTGCGAGACAAGAGAATCTCAGACACCCTCGGGTAAGATTTCAATCATCTCGGACTCAGCAAGCTTCGTCCGAGACTGGAAATCTTACCCTTGGGTGTCTGAGATTCTCCTGTCTCGCACTTCCCCTGGTGTTAGATTCTTAATGTCTTTACCATTTAATATCCATAATTATCAAATAATTCCTCAGTGCCTGTTTACTGGGAACAATGATTTTTTTTTTTTGCTTGAACCTTTGCTTGCATAATTTTCTACATATTTCATATAAGATACACATAAAATGAAATATCTTCCAGGAATCCTGATGATTTGTCAAGTGTCCTTGAAAGTGGTTGTTATCAAGGAATTAAGTTAAAAGGTAGTACTCCATCTATGGCATATAAAGAAACAATAATAGATGGATTCATTGATGCTATAGAGAAAAGGTTCAACTTGAATAAGGATTAAGTTGATGTTTTAAGTTCAACTAAGATACTTAATCTGAAAGATTGGCCAGCTGCTGACAGTCCAATAGTTCCAGGTTTTCATGTCCGTGTTGATTGTTGCTAAATTGCTTGAATGTCATTAAGTTTGCTTGCAGTTTGATTATTTTTTTTTATTTTATGTTTCAAATTTAATCATGTTAATTCAACTCCTCCATTGCATTGGCAGTGATTGCAATATGTTGTATTGTTTCAGCTTTCTTGAAATCAGAAATAATGTATTGAAAAGATCCTTCAGAGGCCTTAGCAGTAGAGGACTTTTTATTTTATTTTGATACATCAGAGGTCTTGTTTAGATTGAATAAAGAAGATTAATTTAAAAAAAGTCATATCATTAACTAAATGTGCATTCATTATGCGATATCATTTACAAGTTTGAATTAATATTTAATTGGTAAGTCTTTTTTATTAGTTTTGTCATTTTGAAAATATTCTCATTACATTTTACCAATATTTTGAACTGTTTAATTGTATTTTAGTCAAAATTTACTGTTTTATCTGATGATTTTTATAATTCTGTTTTATGTATCTTTATTTAGATTTTGGAGTAAATGCTGTTAGAGTTGTAAGTGACCATTATCATGACACTGTGAGACGTTCAAACCCAGACTACAATGTTAATGATGTCCTCAGTGAGTTCAGAATGCTTAAGAAAGTACCGTATAGCAGGTATAAAAAATTTTAACTTCTTTCATTTATAGTCATCTTTAAATATTTGTAGTTTAAGTTACATACAAAGTCAGATACAAGACTTCAATTTTTGTTCATACCTTATATATTTATAGAACATTATAGAACATTATGGAGTAAATGCACATGAGACATGTATATATATTATTATTATATTGGTTATATTGGTTATTTATTTCATTTCATAGAGTAGAGTAGAGTAGAGTAGACATTTAATATGGAACTTTGGATTTTTTGTTTTTCTTTCTTCTCCCGACTGCTCCAGCGAGATCCATCAATCACGGGGCCAAATGGGTAGGGACGGGAAATTTATCAACCAATCTCCAGTCTTGTACATCCTTCCAAGGGAGTATTTTTTCGGCAGCGGTTTTCCAATTTTTAGATCAGAGTTGCACTGACGAGATGTAAATTCATCGAAATGGGCCTATCTGCAACAGTGAAATTCAAATGTAGTGTTGCGTGTCACTCAAATTGTAATGGTCAAATTCCGCAATGGAAAGATGTTATCGATAATATTAATTCTAAGACTCTAACTCGGTTGGTCTTTGACATCAGACGCATATATATAAAACTTTATGTAAAGTCTCAATCTATATAGATCATTTATTATTTTTCAGACATGGTGAAAAGCTTCAAGGATTATCTTTGGTTGAAGCATATGATCCTGACTTTCCAAATGTTATGCTATTGTTTAATCTTCTAAGTTGTATCCCACCCACAAGTGTGAGCTAAGAAACAACATTTAGCCAACTTAAACTGATAAAAACTAGCCAAAGGACAAGATTGAGATCATCCACACTGAATGCGCTGCTTCTGGTGAAACTAGAAAGTCCCACTGTGCAAAATTTTGATCCCAACTCATCAATTAATAAATGGTTGGTAGGTAATACATTATGATGGTAGGGTTTTTTATTATTTTAATGGGAAATTGTCTCGTGTACATTTACCCTATATTTTATGAAATGATTAGCAATAAAATCAGGATAATAATTATTTGAGAGCTTTTCAGTTTTTGGAGTTTTAATTGTTTATTGTATGATTCAGACTTCAACCAGGAGCAATGTTACACTTCACTGTCATAGTCCAAAAGTAGTAATCAATTGAG
>MJUU01004862.1:0-10705 GCA_002080025.1 Modiolus philippinarum | reverse complement strand
CCCCCAACCCCCCGCTTTAGCTGATGGTATATAGTGATCATGGTGTCTGTTCGTTCATCTGTCCGTCCGTCAGTCCATTCGTTATTCGGTCTACCATATGGTACATAATTTGTGGCGACAACTCCTCCTAGACCACTTGGTAAAATTCAATGAAACTTTCACAAAATGTTCAGTACATATTGTCGTTGTGTACCAGCTATTTAAAAATTTGATTTGACTTGAATCTTTTTTTTTTGTGATTTTTTTTACATCTGGAATCAAATGGGGAAGCGGGGGGGTATGTTTTTGTGAGCTTTGCTCACAGTTATTTTAGTTAAAATTGTGGATTTCCTATGTTTTCTGTTCTAGTGCTGCTGATGTGGAATTAATTTCCGAAATGGCCATACAGCTAATTAAAATTAATTGCAGTTTGAGTAAACATAATGTTATGGTCTCATATTCATTTGCTACATATCCTTTAACCCACACGTTGGAGAACACTTTGATCTCCCATGCTTTGAATTGACGAGAATAGCATAATAATTAGAGAATAAGAGATAACGCATGGTGCTTAGAGCGAATTTTATTTTCATGATTGAAGGTTATATCTTTCAATAAAATTTATTCTTGGACGAGTTTTTACAGAAATGGGAATCAGATTGAAAATAAGGTTACAAGATATAGAATTTTAGTCTTATTGCAACATAACAGTGCTTAAATAGAAATAAACTGGCGAGCAACCAGCATGGATATAACGGAAGGTTCTTCTCATAAAATTGTGATAGTTATAGCCATCATACATTTAATGCAACCATTCTTATGCAATGTTACCCACTTCTCGTACGATGCTGGTGATAATTTCGGTAATGTTGACGTTATTTTGGTGTTATTTTGCGTTAAATAAGCTATAACGACGTCGTCTAAAACTTGGCGTCATTTAATCGGAGATGAAAGAGAATCACGCATTGTACATGTAGATCAGCAATTTAGAAAGCACAACTCGTTTGAAATATTTATACTCTTCTAATGTTTTTTTTTCATACAAGCGTATTGTTCTCCCAGTCATTTTTTTAAATGATAAAAATTTTAAAAAATGTTAAAGTTAAGATTCAGTTTCTCTGAATTGGAAACTATAATATAAATTGAATCAACCTATCTGTAGGGCCGGGTCTATAACACTGTAACACTATAAACCTGACGATCTCCATTAAAGAAATAAGGAACAAAATGGCAAGCGTCTACAAAATTTATTTAACTAAGAAAATCAAATTTACAATGCTCGTTTTATATACAACAGTCTAGAAAATATTTTAGAAACTCTGAGAAGATTTGCATCCCAAGCAAACAAGATTGGGGTATGATGGTCATACCATGTTCAGGTGTGCATACGTCCATCTGTCCGTTTGTTTCGTAAAAATATTTTTAAGAAAAGCTACAAATTTGTGCTGTAATTTTGGCTAAAAGAATAGATTTTGTGATATTTGATAAAATTATAAAATTGGTTTACTCGTGGTATAAGACGCTACGGGTTTCAAAATCTACACAGCGGAAATCATGATCATGCCCAAAAGTAACCAAATATGATATCATTCCTTTATTATCTTTTGTTTCTTATTGTAAGTAAAATATTATGAATTCATGTTGATGAAAAAGAATTACGAATTGTTTCGGACACCTATCCAAATATTAGAAAAAGAAATGATATGGATGAGAATCGAGTATATGCATTTTGATAAGGGTACGACAGTAGTATGGTGGTTTTATTCCCTTGAATAGCTATATGGGTCTCTCACGGCATTTTAAACCTGGAGGGATGTCCATTACAATGCAATATAATTTTCGGACAATTGGTCTTTGGTTGCTCCTTACAATTTTTTTCGATAGAGATAATTCATTAATCATGATATCGCTTCTTATCTTTTTACCTTGTCTTGTGCAAATTTACATGCCGTTATAATAATAGATAGCAATTTCAGAATTATTGAAAAATATTATATTAACAGCCATATCGCCAAGTATTAGATAATTGGAATCTGACAAAGTCAAGAAAGGCCTCTTTGGCAAAAAATCTAAGTTTTTTCAACAAAATCTGGCGTATTGGCATGACATTTCAGTTTGCGTATCCTCAAATGGTACTCGACTCCAGCGTAACATTTCAGATCTGTATGCCATATAGTTTTGAGTTTTCGTGTTCACAAGAAACTGTGGACGAACCATGAGAGGGACAGACAGACAAGATGAAAACTATAACCCAGGGGCATGGCATCTTTGATGGGGACCCTAAAAATCAACTTGTATACTTATAATTATTTAGATAGTACTACCAATCGTAATAGCAGTACAAAGCTTCCCGACACAGATACCGTGTAATTGTACTAATTTTGACACATTTAAGAATGCTTTGATGGGTGTCTTCATAGATGTAATTAATGTGACACGTCTTTCTCTTTGTCGCTTTTTTCTTATGGTTGATTTAGATGGATATTTAATACCTTAAATTCAGTTTTTATCTTTCGATATTATGCATAAAAACATCGAGATTTTCAAAATTAAACGCCGATTTTAGTAACGAATTAATTAGTAAGTACATGTACTAGTGCATGTCTTTGTAGTCAAATAATTTGTTCTTTGAAACTTCGGGAAAATGCTTCAAACTTATTTTTATAATCCGTGCTGTACTGATGTCGTTGTTGCAATACATCGTGCATATCGTTTTCTCCGTCTATTCATACAGCTGTATTAACCGATTTTGAATACCCGAAGGCGCCAATCGTAGATTTGACGGTCAAAACGCAGTTTACAGGCGATGCGTAGTGTATATTTATAATTATATATATAATTAAGATTGACACCCTCGGGTATTCAAATAATGTACTGTTATTGCGATTGTAATGCAATTAATCGATTTCATGCTCTATTTTTTACTTTTGTTTTCGTAGGAACCCTCACACAGGTAACCTACTTTGTCCAATGTGTGTAGATGTTGGAATTGACGGTCAGTTTTGACCAATCAAAACCTCCGTTATATAAATGTTGCATTAGAGTCTGGTATCATATTTTTCTGTTGTATTTGATATGTAAAAGAATCACAAATAACGTTGTACTTATGATGTCCATTCTATGTGCATGAATTTATAATTAAAATCGTGAATCTTGATGATTCTAAAACATTGAAAAATATGCCCAAATTGCTTGAGACCCATTGAAAATACAAAAATGAATAAAATGGTATTTTTCTTTCGTAAACAAATGGAAGTCTTCTTTTTTTTAAGAACAAGCTGTATTGATCCCGAGCGATAGTTAGTAACCAACATATGGGACTCGCATCAACATGCCTAAACAGTTGACACATGTTGCATGATCTAACCAGTTTGTTGTTCATAATTGTTGGCATCACTAACAGTCCTCCAATGATTGAATTTTTTAAAGACTAGTCAAATTTTTCGAAGTAGTTTTAAATAAAAGAACATGCACTGTTTCATTAACTTTAACTACTACATGTATAATTAAAAAAGTATTAAAAATAGTCACACTGGTCTCATGATAAAACAAACCGATCTTTTTGCAAATTGTGACACTATCAAGTGTGCCTCATATATTGACTTGTGTATCTTGTAATAACTGATTTAAACAGTGATATATCAGCTCCACATTATACGTTTCAACTGGAACTCTTAAATTCGGAAAAAAAACATCAGTTTTGTCTATAAAATTCAATTATAATTGCAGTACAGTGAGGCAAAGAACATTTAAATGTGTCTTTGTGTTTAGATATATTGCATTTTTTTCTAAAAAAATCATATCTTGCCTTTATGAAGCATTTATATCTTAAAAGACTTCCTGGTATCATGTTTAGCAGATTTAATTTTTTTTTTTATTTCAATGAATGAGCTCATAACACGGAGATATTAGAAAAGCAGATTGCTAATGGTGTTGAATGAAAAGCATTGTGCTAAGAGTGAATGTTGTTTTCTTGAATCAAGACTATACCTTTCAATAAAATTTTCTAAAAGAACAGACGAGTTTTAATAGAAACTGGCATGAAATACAAAATAAAGTTACAAGATGTTGTATTTAAGTTTAGATTAACAGCATTGATCGTGCTTAAATAAATTGGCAAGGTACCCACATCAAATTGTACATATGAAAAAAAGTCAATATATGAATTGTTAAGTTTTGTACATGAGATAATTATCTTTTTATACATCGACAACATTTAGGAAAAATGGATACCTAATAATATTTTAAGAAACTATAGATAAATAACTTGTGCTGCTTTAGAAAATCTTTTCCTGTATTCGTATGCAACAACATTTTTACAAAGATAAATAAATAAATAAACTTAATAAAAAAAACGCCCCACGCTCTAGTTTCAGCTAAGGCTTCACAGATAATGAACCCTGCCTTCATAATACAAAATTTAAGTAATATTCACCTCAGATCTATCCCAGTGACATTGTATAAGATCGACGAAGGTAGGTTGAAATCAAAGCTACAGGACAAACGTGACGTGATTGAAACTTCTCAATTGAAATGTGTTACTTTTGATCAGCATTATACATACATATACTTACCTTTTTTCTTTCTTTTTTTATTTTTTTTTATTGAAAAGAGAAAGGAGGTACTGTCTGAAAAACGGTTGAGTCCGGGATATGTTCAGCCGTTGTAACTTTCGTCCCTCAAGAATTTTTTGGTTGTCACCTTGAAACAAAGTCAGTTTTTAAGTTTTCAAGTATTTCGATGAACCATAATTACAATGGTATTTTTTGCACTTTATGGGCTAGTCTGGACTATAACCTGATATCTGGTTTCAAAAATTTGTTCGGAAATCGATAAAAAACATTACTACAATAACCGAAAAAGAAAATAGGAATATTGGTGTTTTTGTTCATAATAACGTAATTCCAAACTTACTGTAAAATTAATTTAATTTCTGCATATGTCTGTTTCGACAACTTATGTATCTGCAGTGCAGATAAAATCTAAATATTCGAAAGAGCATTAACTCGAAGATCTAAAAGTGATAGGGAAAACATAACCAATTTGATCTAAATGGAACCATAATCAGCTAAGGACAGAGCTTTGCATGGTGAAATACTACTTAGTTTTCATATTTTTTAAAATATTCATATATTGTAAGTTTCTGAATAAAATTGACTTTAGGATCAGATGCGAAGTACGAACTATTGGAGTGGTGAATACCCTTTTGGACTAACAGTCCACTGCTAGAGATATCGACCTAGTTGTTACAAATAACTTAATACTGAATTTACTGTAAATTTAGTTTCATGCAGTAAGTAACTCGAGCTATGTTTAATAAGGCCCAAATATGTCAAATAAACTAAATATCATGCGTCATGCTTTGAAATTTTCTAAGTACTAGTGAGTGAAATGTGAAAGAGCTTTGCGTGTTGATGGATTAAATTCGGTTGAGTTTTAATCAAGCACAATAATAGGGTGCTGCAACAGTGCTGATCAAAAAGTGATGTTTTGATTTATTTGATTTCATCATTTTATGTAATTGCATGTTATCTCAATCTGAAAAGGAACAAGTCCAGTATACCAATCGAAATGAAAACCATTTGTAACGTTTAGAAAACAAACGTCAAATAAACAACCTATGTATGAAGTTGAAATCTGTAAGACACGTTGTTACATATAGTCTCTAACATTGTTTCCAGTTTATTACGTATATTTCTCACATCGAGATAGTTAAATTTTCATATTTTAAAGTTCGAGGTTTATCCGAGAACTTTGAAATGTGCAAAATTTAACTATCGAGATGTGAGAAACCGGAAAACAATGTTAGAGATTTTTTCTCAAATTCCTACTCAATTTATTTGACGTAAAGCGATCTCCGTAGTCTCCAGTCTCAAGTATGCCGCCATTTTGTTGTTATCATCGTTGCTATGTGTATCATTGCGCCTTTGATTGAAAGGGGTGTTGGGTGTAATATTTTTGATAAAAAATGTCATATTATCAATAAATTAAGTTATCTTAGTCATAAAATGTAAAAATCAATTCGCTAGACAATAATGCAGGTGTTAATTTCATTAACATCCGGTTGCACTATTTCTTGAAACTGACACGAGACAACCAATCAGCAAGTGAGATCAATGTCTAAACATGTTGATTATTAAGTTCGTCTAACATCATTTGGGAAGTATTTATTTTGAACAAGAATGAGGGAAATTTTCATAAACCAAATCATAATAGAGGTCACCTAAAACATAAATTAAGGTTTTAGAAAATTGGTTTTATTTTTGTACATAGTGTTTCATATAAAAACTAGAAGTGTGTTTTTGATACAAAAACGAATGTCTCCCCCCTGTATGTAATGTTCTTTGAGTGATAAAATACAAGTAAGTTTTATGTTGCCACTGGGTGGCCGATCATTCCAGATAGACTAAATGCACAACTAAGCATTATGGTCAACAATCCTGTGAAGTATAGATGAAATCCTTTGAAAGATGTAGGAGAATTAGTGTCCACAAACTCAGTTTTGCAAAATTCCTAGTCAAAAAGGGACATAACTCCAACAAAAATTAGCCATTCTATCCTGCGAGACGATATGCACAACTACGCATGATGGTGAACAATCCTGTGAAGTTTGGTTGAAATCCGATGAAGGTGTAGGAAAATTGGCGTCCACAAACTTATTTTTGTCAAATTCTTAGTCAAAAAGGGGCATAACTCCCACAAAAATTAGCTGATCTATGGTCTCACTAACCACTTCCGGGTCAATTGGCCCCTCAGTCAAAAAGTTCCTAAAGAACCAAAATTTGAAAATATGGTGTTTCAAGTCATAAATAGTATATTTTAATGGTGAGAACACCATAAAAGGGCTTAAATGAAAGCTCATAGCATATAATTATGGGAACAAGTGTCATATTTGAAGAAAGTGTATGAATATTGTGTTTACACCTGAGTGAAAGGGCATTAGTCATGGTGGGGCAGCACATGTCATCAAAAATGTAAATATTTCATATTTTTATTCGTTGCAATTTTGTGAGAAAACTAAACGGTGACCCCCATATTTTTACAACAGGTTTGGATTCCTTAGATAAAATGCTTCGAAATGATATATGACATGAGACTCGCGTTTACCGTATATGTTGAGGGCAAAACTTTGAAATTGCCTGTTTTTGCCTTGAATAGAATGCCAACGTTATAACCGGTTATTGATACCTATACGGCGAGACGATATGCACAACTAGGCATGGTGGTCAACAATCTTGTGAAGTTTGGTTGAAATCCGATGAAAGATGTAGGAGAATTAGCGTCCACAAAATTATTTTTGCAAAATTCTAAGTCAAAAAGGGGCATAACTCCAACAAAAATTAGCCATTCAATCCTGCGAGGTGATATGCACGAATGTCTCCCCCCTGTATGTAATGTTCTTTGAGTGATAAAATACAAGTAAGTTTTATGTTGCCACTGGGTGGCCGATCATTCCAGATAGACTAAATGCACAACTAAGCATTATGGTCAACAATCCTGTGAAGTATAGATGAAATCCTTTGAAAGATGTAGGAGAATTAGTGTCCACAAACTCAGTTTTGCAAAATTCCTAGTCAAAAAGGGACATAACTCCAACAAAAATTAGCCATTCTATCCTGCGAGACGATATGCACAACTACGCATGATGGTCAACAATCCTGTGAAGTTTGGTTGAAATCCGATGAAAGGTGTAGGAGAATTGGCGTCCACAAACTTATTTTTGTAAAATTCTAAGTCAAAAAGGGGCATAACTCCCACAAAAATTAGTTGATCTATACGGCGAGACGATATGCACATCTAGGCATGATGGTCAACAATCCTGTGAAGTTTGGTTGAAATCCGATGAAAGATGTAGGAGAATTGGCGTCCACAAAATTATTTTTGCAAAAATCTAAGTCAAAAAGGGTTATAACTCCCACAAAAACTAGCCGATCAATACGGCGAGACAATATGCACAGCTAGGCATGATGGCCAACAATCCTGTGAAGTTTGGATGAAATCCGATGAAAGACGTAGGAGAAATGGCGTACACAAACTTTGTGACGGAAGGACTGACGGACGGACGACAGACGGAAAAGACAAAAACAATATGTCTCCCCCTTAAGAGGGGGAGACATAAAAAACAGTTTATACCACGACAAGCTAAAACATTGCCGAATATTGGTATTAAGGTGTCTGCAGGGTATTAATTTCCTATTATAGAATTTGGTGAAATTTTCTGTGAAGCAATATAATTGTACTATTATTCAAAATATAAAATAAAATTTGGGGGTCCCGTGCATTTAAGCGAAACAAACTGAAATTGAAAATTTCAGGATTTTACAAAGACATGATAAGGAAAATGACTATATGAGTGGATAGATTTAAAAATCTATTAAAAATTTTGTTTATACTTTGCATGTGTTTTAAACTCATTATATTGTTTACATATAAAAAAATAAAAATTAGGGGTCAACGTTGTAATAAGCGATATAAACTTTGAAATGCTGATTCTCTAGTGATATCTTATCAAATTATCTCCCTTGTTTTATTTCTCTGTTCTGTATATCCAGCTACAGATTTAATGCACATGTGTTTTAGTTCAACTTTTTGAAATGAAAATGTTGTAAAATGGATAAGGAATTAAAACGTCAAATACTTTGGAACTTCATTTACATTTTAAGTAATTATTTTGTTAAATTTCTAAATGTATGAAACCAAAATGCACAAGCATAAAACAAAAATTGCGGAATAATACCACTGAGACACCTTAAACACCTATTAATTATAACTGAATGGATAGCAAAATACCGAAGTTACTGTTAATTTATTTTCTGCGTATGATCATTTCGACAACTTATGTCTCATCAGTTCAGATCAAACCAAAACATTTGGAAGTCCATCAACCGTAAAACGTGTAAAAGCTGATAGAGAACAAATATCCAAAAGGATCTAAACAGAAAAGCCAAAATTCAGCTAAGGATATCGACAGAGCTATGCATGAGGCAGATACTCCTTAGTTTTTTGTAAAATTTTGATAATGCAAGTTTCAATATGGAATTGTTCAGAAAAACACAAGTGAAAGACTTCAAAACTTAAAGAAGCAATTCATATGCGTAGATTTCTAATATGGTACAACAAATAACAACAATTATAAATAGTCGTACATGTATAAATATCTGTCCTTGCTTCTTTTTGGTTCGAATGAGTTAGACATATATCTAAATAAAACTATTTTCATAACAGTTCAAAATATAATTTTACCTAGTCATCGAAAGTTAACGTTTTACTAGTACCTTAACTTGCATTTTGAACTTTTTGTTCTATGAAGTTCTCACAATTTGGAATTTTTTTCAGGAGAAATTTACAATTTATAAGTTTTTTTCAACGCTGCACCTTTTCTCACATTACTTCATATTGGTGGTGAATCCGGTCACTTTTGGCCCATAAGGTCCATGTTAAAGTTCCCTAAACTTCCCTTCGAAATTATTGAACGCCTTGATTGATCAGTTATCAGTTTTTTTTTTGAGAGCTAGTTCTGTTAGTAATAACTGTCATCCCGTTTACTTGTATAGTGATATGGACAGTTATCCCTCAAATTTTGCCTAATGGTTTTTAGCCCCGTCTTCCAGCGTCTTGGACGTACAGCACCGCAAAGGTAGTGTAGCGGTGTGAGAGTGGTGGAACGCTGGAAGATATATTTTACGTACGTGGTACATTGTATCTGCTGCTTTCAATTCAAATTACCTCTGTTTTTTATGATACTGTTCCATTACTCTGGAAGCTCTTTAATTGTATTTCCTGAACCTGGTTTTCCGTGCATTACTATCTGCTTAGTATTGTTTATTATTTAACACTTAACCCTAGCCCTTACCCTTGTGTTGTTTTCTATTAATTTATTTCCCTGTTCCGCTGTCTGTTTTGTGTCGGTCTTTTCCCTAACCAGAAGCCTTATATTTTCTGCCGTTCTTTATTCCGCCGTTACTTTTTACTTCCTAATGTTGTTTGTCATACTCCTTTAGCATTAACCTTTTAAAGGATGGCTCTATCTATCTAACCTCAAGCCTCTGTACGTGCTACTGTCATTGTCATCCGGTATTGTGAGATGTGTTTTCCATTTTCTGTTGAGACATATTTTCTTTAATACAAAAAAATAACAAACGAATATCAAATGTTCATGGAGTTAGTAGTCTACCTGTATTGGGTTTTATTCGTGCATTGTATGTTTTTATACTATAGGGAAACGGGACAGATAAAAGGGAGGTTTGGATACCCATAAACCGGTTTACCCTACCGCTGGCTTTTGCTAGTGCCGGTACCAAGTCCGGCTGTCCCGAGTTCCTATCGTTGTCTTCATTTGTCTTTTGTCTTATACGTGTTTTTCTTGTGAAGTTCCCTTGCAAATTGTTGCATGTAATTATAATTTTCAGCCATTGTAGGTGTTTCCTGTTATCCATTTTTTATCATATTTTATTTTCCCCGTCATAAAGCAGTTATGGGTTGGAGTTTGGGGCTGTGAGATCCTTAAAAAATTAAAATAAAATAAAAAAAAGATAATCCCTTTAAAGCCTAATCATGTTCCCTCTAATTCCCGAGATGAGCACACAAGCAGCGACAATGAGCACACGAGCAGTGAAACGAGCATGCACGCGAACAGATTCCTAATCTGATCGTATTTAAAGCCTTGTTCCGTAAAATATCATATGTACTTCGAATCCAGAGAGAAGAAGACGTCGATAATGTATCA
>MJUU01004860.1:6539-16942 GCA_002080025.1 Modiolus philippinarum | reverse complement strand
ACAGACGAAAGGGGGTGATATTTTTGTGTGGATTTAAGTATATTTTAGAGTGAATACAGTGAGAAATAAAATCAAACACCAGTGGAAGGGCGAGACAGGAGAATCTCAGACACCCTCGGGTAAGATTTCAATCATCTCGGACTCAGCAAGCTTCGTCCGAGACTGGAAATCTTACCCTTCATGTTCACTAGACGATGAAAATATCGTCAAGGGCAAAAGCCAAATAGCAAGTTGTCATGTTCGCTAGATTGTAAAATTTGGGTAAACTGGAATAAAAAAGATAACAGGAAACACCTACAATGGCCGAAAAACATAGCCACATGCCAGAAAGTAAATAGGAACTGCACAAGAAAAAAAAACCACAATAAAAATACAAAAGACAAACATAAACAACGATAGGAACTCGGGACAGCCGGACTTGGTACCGGCACTAGCAAAAGCCAGCGGTAGGGTTAAACCGGTTTATGGGTACCCAAACCTCCCTTTTCTCTGTCCCGTTTCCCTATCGTAGAATAAACATACGAATAAAACCCATACAGGTAGACTACTAACTATTATGTTTGTCCATCTAAGACCAACTCTACTGCCAAATTTTATTCATGGCCAACCATCAATCGATACTTGGAAATATAACATGATCACTGGACTGTGAAATTGACGTTACAAATGAATTGAACTTCTCCAGACCAAACAAAATAACGAATATCATTGATGTACTATAATTAAGTATTAAGAAACTGATCTAGTCAAATAACTAAATACCGAAGTTACTGTGAATTTAAATTCTGCATATGCGCATTTCGACAATTTATGTCTCTTTAGTGCAGATGAAATCTAAATGTTTCACAAATGCATTACATTTTTAGCCTCGAAAGGTAGAGTGCTTAAGTAAGCACAATAAAAAAACTAGAGGCTCAGACACTGAGCATGTATCGCTCACCTGACAAAGATGCTTTTAAGCAGCGCCTATGCTAACGACCAAATATGTTTTTCCTATAGGGTCTAATGTTAAGCTACGTTCTCCTTACATCCATGTTTTTGTTAGATTCAATTGAAATAAGTATTCTTTGTTAATATAATTCCATTCATAACTCCAATACAGTTAAGTTAAATTTGCTTTAATGGTTTCAGAGTAGATCATGAAAATGAAGATTTTCCCATAGGGTCCAATGTTAAACTATGTTTCGTGCTGGCGGCCATGTTTTTTATCGATCCAAAAGAAAATAGCAATCTTCGTTGAGGACCTTCCATACATCATTCCTGTAAAGTTTGGTTGAATTTGCTTCAGTGGTTTAAGAGGAGAAGATGAAAATGTGATTTTCCCATAGGGTCCAATGTTAAACTATGTTCCGCGCTGACGGCCATGTTTTTTATTAGATCCAAACGAAATGAGCAATCTTCATTGAGGACCTTTAGTACATCATTCCTGTAAAGTATGGTTGAATTTGCTTCAGTGGTTTCAGAGAAGAAGACGATTTGTGTATTTTCCCATAGGGTCCAATGTTAAACCTAAGTTCAGCGCTGGCAGCCATGTTTTTTATCGGATCCAAACGAAATGAGCAATAATTGTTGAAGACCTTTAGTACATCATTCCTGTAAAGTTTGGTTGGATTTGTTTCAGCGGTTTCAGAGAAGAAGATGAAAATGTGATTTTTCCCATAGGGTCCAATTTTAAACCTAAGTTCTGCGCTGTCGGCCATGTTTTTTATCGGATCGGAACAAAATGAGCAATCTTTGTAAAAGACCTTCCATACATCATTCCTGTAAAGTTAGGTAGAATTTGCTTCAGTGGTTTCAGAGGAGACAGAAGAAAATAAGATTTTCCCATAGGGTCCAATGTTAAACTATGTTACATGCTGGCCACCATGTTTTTTATCGGATCCAAACAAAATGAGCAATCTTTATTGAGGACCTTTAGTACATCATTCCTATAAAGTTTGGTTGAATTTGCTTCAGTTGTTTCAGAGGAGAAGATGAAAATGTGATTTTTCCCATAGGGTTCAATGTTAAACCTAAGTTCCGTGCTGGCGGCCATGTTTTTTATCGGATCGGCACGAAATGAGCAATCTTTGTAGAGGACCTTGCATACATCATTCCTGTAAAGTTTGGTTGAATTTGCTTCAGTGGTTTCAGAGGAGAAGATGAAAATGTGAAAAGTTAACGGACAGACGACGGACGACGAACGACAGACGCCAAGTGATGGCAATAGATCACCCTGACCCTTTGGGTCAGGTGAGCTAAAAACGGTATCATTTATCAGTTATTATTGACGTCACCATTTCCATATTATTTTTCTTTTTGTGGTCCAAACGGAGAAGGTTTGCTTTTGTCATCATCTATTGATCTATTATTTTTATCACCCATTCCATTCTCAATCTCTGTTTGGGATCCCTTGGGAAAAGGGTTGTTGTTGTCATTTTGTGAGTCCCCGAGGGTATTCACCAGCCCAGTAGTCAGTACTTCGGTCCTGACCCGAAAGCCGATTCTATTTGGAAACTTACAATATCTAATTTTTGTAAATTTTGTTAAAACTAAGGAGTATCTCCCGCATGCAAAGCTCTGTCCTTAGCTGATTTTGGCTTTCTATTTAGATTATATTTGGTAATTTGTTCTCTATCAGTTTTTAAACATCTTTGACTTAATGGTTTTCCAAACGTTTAGATTTTATCTGCACTGAAGAGACATAAGTTGTCGAAATGCGCATATGCAGAATCAAAATTCACAGTAACTTCGGTATTTAGTTATTTGTTTCGGTTTATCGTTTATCTGACCATTTCCATCCTCCATCTCTGTTTGGGATCCCTTGGGAAATTGACGTTTCAAATGAATTGAACTTCTCCAGACCAAACAAAATAACGAATATTATTGATGTACTATAATTAAGTACTGAGAAACTGATCGATCTAGTCAGATAACTAAATACCGAAGTTACTGGGAATTTAAATTCTGCATATGCGCATTTCGACAATGTATGTCTCTTCAGTGCAGATAAAATCTAAATGTTGGAAGACCATAAACTCAAATGTGTTCAAAACTGATGGAGAATAAATAACTAATATGATCTAAAAGTTTTTAAAAATTCTAACATGATCACTGGACCATGAAATTTAGGTCACAGTCATAAGTCATGTGGCAAGCTGTCATGTACTCTCCAAGACCAAACCACATGCCAAATATCGTCGACCCACCCATAAAAGATACTCGAAACATAACATGCTCACTGGGCCGTGAAATTGAGGCTACACACAGAAGAAAACAAATAAGAGACCTTCATGTATTTCTTAAGACCTAACCACGGAACAAATATCATTAATGACTACAGACCCCTTTGCCAGTTGTCTACGAATGTAGATCTAAGTTGAAAATTGTGTACTTTTTTCAAATTTTGTGTGCACTTCCTGACGAAAAAAATATGAATGTTTTTTTATGTTCTTTTTCATTTCAGAATGTTTGAAAATTGTTTTAAGCTTTCTAATAGATGATATTTGGAAAAGGAAGTATAAATTGACTTCAGTTAATGGGTCATCATTTTGGTTGTTACTTTCACTTTTGCGTATGTTGACACATGTCAATTATGTATTAGGTCGTCATTCCTAAAAATCAGTGGACTATTTTTCGAAGCATTCGGCATTCGGTAAGGTTGAACTTAGTGTTTTCCAAGTGTCATGTGGTTTAAAATGGTGTTATTTTTTATTTTGACATTACTTTTAGTTGGAATGCACTGAGACAATAATTGAGTCTGTTGCCTAATGCACCATAAATAGTAACTGACAAACTGATCTAATCAGAAAAACTTAACATGATCACTCGACCATGAAGTTTAGGTCGTAAAAACTACATGCGACAGACTGTCAAGTACTATCGAAGGTCAACAAATATACCACTTATCGTTAACATACTACTAATAGTAACCGAGAAGCTAAAATAATAAAAAGCTTAACATGTTCATTGGACCACAAAATTTAGGTCACAGACAAAGGTCATAAAGCAGACTGTCATTTACTACCCACTCACAACCCATAAACCATATATCATTGACCTGCCACTGTTAGTTACTGAGAAAATGATCTAATCACAAAAACTTAACATGCTCACTTGACCGTGAAATTGATGTCAAGGACAAAAGCTATATGACAGACTGTCAAGTATTACCTTAGACCTACCTACAAACCAATTGTCATTGAAATACCACAAATAGTAATTGAGAAAGTGGCCTTATCAAAAAACACTTAACATGGAAGCTACGCCATCGCCACCAGACTCTACACATATGTCTCGCTTTCTGCGCCTTTCATCTAGGGTTAGACAAAAAAAAACCCGATTTTCCCTAAATACACTATTATGAATTAAACTATGTTTCATTTCTATCCGACAGTGAAAATTAACAATTTCTTATTTGTTTGTTTTATCAAAAATGCACATCTAAAGTATAAATTAAGGCATGGCCTGTAAGTTTAGTTGGAAAGTGTCAACCGTTTCAAGAGGAGTTGCAACTCTAAAGACTTCAATATGTTAAAATGAAAACTTCCAAGATACCTGTAGCTAGAAAATGTAAAAAAAATATCAAAACTAAAGAAAATATATTCTAAGAATTCCTCCAAGTTTAGTTGGAAACTACCAAGCAGTTTAGGAGGATTTGTGGATATAATAGCATACCCTAGGACCCTAATAAGCTAAACTGCTCAAGCCCAAAGATAGTTAGAAAATCTGAACAAATCAGAATTAAGGAAAACTAGAAAAAGGTGAGCAAAGCTCACTAAAATACATACCCCGCTCCCCCATTTGATTCAAGATATAAAAAATTCCAGAAAAACATAAAATCAAATCATATCAAATTTTTGAATAGATGGTGCACAATGGCAATATTACTGAACATTCTGAGAACGTTTCATAGAATTTCAATGAGTGGTCTAGGAGGAGTTGTCGCCACAAAGAGTGTACCCTACTGCAGACGGACGAACGAACGGACGGACGGACGAACGAACGAACGTACAAACGAACAGACACCATGATAACTATATACCAGCAGCTAAAGCGAGGGTATAAAAATGCAAGGTGCACATCTTCAATGTATACTGAAGCATTCGCGCAAAGTATTAGTAAAACAAATTAGGAGGAGTTGCGGGTAACAAAGGCAAATCCATAAAATTCCAAAAGGCTAAAACGAAAAAATCTAATGATGGCGTACAAAATTGGAAAAAGAAAAAAAGAAAACAAAAACAAAAAGCATTTAATATATGTTTAAGAATTCTCGGAAATTTGGTTGAAAATTAGCTATTCGTGTAGAAGGAGTTTTGGATAATGCTATTTATTTAGAGCCATATAGAAAGACAGACGGAGAGACGTACGGACCGACAGACAGATGGGCGCAAGACGACGGATAGTGATCCCTATGTGTCAATCTTTCACTATAGGCAGGCAACATAATTACCCTATTTTTGGTAAGTAATTACTAATTTCAAGTACAAGAAGATACATTGTAACTTGATTCCTCGATATGCACTATGAGAAGTATAAATGTGGTAATAACAAAGGATTTTAATAGTATTTTTTTTCCTTTTGAATTATACATAAAATTTACTTTACAAGAGACGTAGGTTTCACAGATGTATTACATTTTTAGCCTCGAAAGGTAGAGTGCTTAGCTAAGCACAATAAAAAAAAACAGTATCATTTATCTGTTATTATTGACGTCACCATTTCCAAACTCTTTTTTTTTTTGTGGTCCATACGGAGAAGGTTTGCTTTTGTCATCATCTATTGATCTATTATTTTTATCACCCATTCCATTCTCAATCTCTGTTTGGGATCCCTTGGAAAAAGGTTTGCTGTTGTCATTATCTTTCGGGTCATCGTTTATCTGACCGCTTCCATCCACCATCTCTATTTGGGATCCCTTTGGAAAATGTTTGCTATTGTCATTATCTTTCGGGTCATCATTTATTTGACCATTTCCATCATCGATCTCTGTTTGGGATCCCTTGAGAAAAGGTTTGCTGTTGTCATTGTGCCTCGGTTTATCGTTAATCTGACCCCTTCCGTCCTCCATCTCTGTTTTGGATTTGATGTTGTCATTGTGTTTCGGTTTATCGTTTATATGACCATTTCGATCCTCCATCTCTGTTTGGGATCCCTTGAGAAACTGTTTGCTGTTGTCATTGTGTTTCGGTTTATCGTTTATCTGACCCATTCTACCCTTCATCTCTGTTCGGGATCCCTTGGGAAAAGTCTTGCTATTGTCATTATCTTTCGGTTTATCGTTTATCTGGCCACTTCCATCCTCCATCTCTCTTTGGGATCCCTTGGGAAAAGATTTGCTGTTGTCATTATCCTTCGGTGTATCATATACATAACCAGTTCCGTCTAGTATCTCTTTCTGAGATCGCTTGGGAATAGGTATGCCATAATCATCATATTCTGATTTATTATCAAAATAACCATTTCCATCCTCCGTTTCTCTTTGGGATCCCTTGGGAAAATGTTTGCTTTTGTCATCATCTTTTGAGTTATCAAATATGTTGCCCTTTTTATCCTTCTTTTTATTATCTTTCGGTTTATCATTTTTATAACCAGTTCCATCTTGCATCTCTATTTGGAATCTCTGTGGAAAAGGTTTGCTTTTGTCATTTTCTTTTGAGTTATCATTTATATCATCATTTTTACCCTTCCTATCTATTAATGATCTGACATTGTCATTATTTTTAGAGATATCATTCTTAATACCATTCTTATTCGCTTCCTCTTTTTGTAGAACGCTAGACTTGGTTGTTGTGGAAATATGTTTCTGCTCTAGCTCATTCTCATTATTTTTGTCATCTGATTCCGTCTTCCCGTTAAGCGAATCTTTCTCTTTGATTTTTCGTATTATTTCAGGAATTTTTTCGTCATTTTCTTTTCCATGATTTGTACGGATTTGTCCTTCCCTTCCCGATATAGGTTTTCCATCACACAGCTTTAATATACATAGTGAACATAGCAAGACCATCACATGTATCTTTATTTGCATGTTCTGAAATCAACAAAAATACTGTTTTCTTATGAAATGAATCCTTCTATTTTATTATAAATAACTAGATATCGAAGGTACTGTGAATTTGATTTCTGCATATGCGCATTTCGACAACTTATGTCTCTTCAGTGCAGATAAAATCTAAACGTTTGGAAGACCATAAACTCAAAGATATGTAAAAACTGCTAGAGAACAAATAACCAATATGATCTAAATGTAAAGCCTAAATCAACTAAGGACAGAGCTTTGCTTGAGGGAGATACTCCTTAGTTTTCAAGAAAATTTACAAAAATTTAGATATTGTAAGGTTCCAAATAAAATCGGCTTCCGGGTCAGTACCGAAGTATTGACTACTGTGCTGGTGAATACCCTCGGGGACTAACAGTCCACCAGCAATGGCATAACTAAATACAAAATCTTACTATAAATTTAGTTTCTGTATATGGCCATTTCGACAACTAATGTCTCTTCAGTGCAGATATAATCTACATATTTGGAAGACCATCAACTTGAAGATGTTTGAAAACTGATAGACAACAAGTAACCAATATGATCTAACTGGAAAGCCAAAATCAGCTAATTACTGAACTTTGCATGCGGGAGATATTCCTTAGTTTTATTCATTTTTTTTTCATTTTGTCTCTTATATAGATGATCCAAGGTTAAGACGGGCGAATGTTTGTACCCAGTTTGTTCAGATCAAGATGATGGATTTGGAATTTGTTTAAAGTATATTTCAGAAACTGAGGAATTGTGGGTATCATAAATTATATGCAAACCAATGTGAATTCGCCGTTTCAGAAACTAAGGAATAGTGGTTACCGTAATTGTATTTCTAACTTTGGTGTTCAAACAATCAATTTTAAGCCAATGACGTTACTTTATTTACATTCTTAATCAATCAAAATATTTTGGTGTATGCTCTACCCACAATGCTTTGGTTTCTGAACCCCTGAAGTGTAAATAAAGGTGCCTTATGAAACAATCTGCAACAGTCTGTTTCTTTTTCTGATCTCGAATGTGTGTTAAGTACATTTTCTATTGTTCACCAACTATTCTAAAATTTGATTTTATTTTTTCATTTCTATAGAAAATATGTACTTTGCCTTATTGTTGAATTGGGTATCTATTTGCTGGCGAAAACTCCTGTTAAACGATGATGGAAATACATGGTAACTTTTGAAGAATCTTCAATGCATACGACCATTTACACCAGTTATTTAAAATTTTAGATCAATTGTTCAATGGAAAATATGTTCCTTTCCCTATTGTTAAAATGGGGTATATATTTTGTGCCGTTGTGCAGCAGCAATTTAAGGTAGCACGACAGTCTTTTGAAGGAAAATTTCAGTCCCCGTCTTTGAATGCGCGTAACTTTCTTACCAGTAAAGATACAATATTAAATGAGGTATCAAATGAAAGGAAAAGGATTAAATTGTCTGTTAATGCTAAGTTCAATAGTTTTCCTTATAAGCATCAATGCCAACATTTCCATATTTGGCAAAATATTAGGTTTAAGGGTTATATTTTTGAAATGAAATAAACTCTTACACATTTACAGGTAGCTGAATTCTGTTTTCTTTATCAGAAAGAACCTTATAATTGCTGCAAGAATGTGTCTTAGATTTTTGAAACAAGGCCTAGTTTAAATAGAATTAATTTTAAAATTTGAAAAACAAAAATTTCACAAAGTTAAAATTTAAATTTTATTTATTTTAAAACCAGATCCTATGTCATAAATCTGAGACACTGTTTTGTTGCATTTTGATGGTAACGAAATTCAGCTACCCGTACAGATGTAAACATTATTTTGCTTTTAAAAATTTAACACGAAAATCCCATTTTTTTTCAATGTCTGGAAATTTAAATTCTGATACTTAAAAGTAATAATATTGAAATGAGCATTACAAGTTAGTTCAATATTTTTCCTTTTATTTGATACCTGATTTGTCATTGTATCTTTACTAATAACGAAGTTATAAGCATTCAAAGATGGATACCGACAATTTCCTTCAAAAGGCTGTTGTGCTACCTTAAAACTTTGAATCTAATTAATGTTTTGGAGGATTTCACTATAATGGAAAATTTTGATCATTGATTTCTCGCTTTCTCTCGAAAATCATTTAATTGAATGAAGTTGAAGAGCGGGGTATATATTAGTGAGCCTGCTCATGTTTTTCTAGCTTTACGTTTATGTTGTAGAATTAAGGCATTACCTTTTTTTCTTTGTAAACAGATTCGTAGTCTAGGTGCATCTAAGGTCTTCTGTGGTCGCATACCATGCTTTGGAACCGAACCATAATACTGTTAAGTTATGACGTACAAGACAGTTTAAACTGTCAAATATTTATCGTATATTTTGCATATTAATTATAATCACACATTACTTTGAGTCTATGCAACACATACTAGATATCGAGGTGTGTAGTATTTCACTTTGTTGTATTTTTTTTCTCGAGCTGGAGTTTGAAATAAATTAAATTTGACAAATACGTCAGAATAATGAGTAATATTTACATTTGTTTTTTAATAAAAATGGTGCTAGAGCTTATAGTCCATTTTTTGCGGTTTGGATGTTAAAAGGTAAAAGACTACATTGACTAAACTGAGACTAAAAATAGTTTTGGTGCACTTGTTTTTGGAAGAATATCTCATACAGATATGTCATGGAACAGGAGTTCTGTCATAACATTTGTTCCTAAAGGATAAAATATTACAGAATATTTTTTTTTCCAAAGGAACAAATATTACAGTATTTGTTCCTAACGGAATAAACGTTATATAACAGATGTTCCCAAAAGAAGAAATAAAATATCAATGTTTATAATACTTCTTCCAAAAGAACTACTGTTAGGCGGAACAAATATACGTTGACAGACACACTATCATGCTTTCAGATTTTCGCATTTTTTATTATTTCTTTTTTATTTGTTATTTCAAAATATAATTTTGACCATTCTTTTTACAGTGCTCACATCTCACCATTTTATTATTCCAAGTTTTCTTGACCTGATGAATGCCTTGTGGTTAAGTATGTTGTGATCGTCTTCTGTTGGTCCTTTTGTCGGGCAACGTATGATAAACACTTTGTCAGACACTTTGCCAGTAAATCTTATGTTTTGATGATCTCGCATACCTAGGTATACAAATGGTGAATAAAAGGATATGGAGTAAATGCACATGTGACAAAGTCTCTACAAATACATGGTAAAAAACAAGCAAAGGAACAACGCTTTTATTGTTGTTCTTTATCTTGAAGTCACCATGAGGCCTTCAACAATGAGCTTTGCTCATACCTCATAGTAAGTTCAAGACGGCCCCTAGCACCGGTTTAAGCGGAATTCTTTGCTAATTGTCGAGCAACGCTACATCCATGCCTTTCTTGGTCATGGGT
>MJUU01004859.1:178060-194623 GCA_002080025.1 Modiolus philippinarum | reverse complement strand
CCGCCATTTTCAAGTTGGCCGCACGAATACGAAAAATTCGAATTCGGTCCAATTTCAACTAAAATCGATATTTTCTTAATGATGCATGGACAGATTTCAATCATATTTGGTACAAAGTTGGATCACCTTGAAGAGATGTGCATGCACCAGAAAAAATTTTCAAAATGGCCGCCATTTCCAAGATGGCTGCCAAAATACGTCAAAATTTCAACATTGTCGGATTTCAACGAAAATTGATTTCTAGATAGATTTTGACGCTGCGAACAACATGAAATCATCGAATTGGCTGCCTGGGGCGACATCAGCTATTCCTTGCAATTGCAAATCTAGTTATTATTATTCTTCCTCCCTTTTCTGCCGCCGTGAACTTTTCCACCTGATTTCTCAGAGACCGATGGCCCAATCTTAACCAAATTTCATAGGAAGATGGAACCCCACACTGAGATGTGCTTTTTGGTCTTGAAATTTTCAAAATGGCCGCCGTTGCCATGGAAACTGAAAAAAGACGGGAAAATAAAAAGTGCTCTAAATTGGATGGAAATTTACAGAAACACTGTGCAAGAACTGTAGAAGATATTTTGAGGTAAAAAAAATTTCAAAATGGCAGCCGTTGTCATGGAAACTAAAAAAAGGCGGGAAAATTCAAAGTTTATCA
This sequence comes from Modiolus philippinarum, assembly GCA_002080025.1. Taxonomy (NCBI): domain Eukaryota; kingdom Metazoa; phylum Mollusca; class Bivalvia; order Mytilida; family Modiolidae; genus Modiolus; species Modiolus philippinarum. The sequence continues at coordinate 193,968 of MJUU01004859.1, read as the reverse complement.
AATTGCTTGAAATTTTACATAATGGTTGTATAGAAAATGTAGAACTAATTTTGGGAGTTGGAATTTGCCGGGATGCTGATCAATGGGAGGTTTGGGCGACTTTTGTGTTTCGCTTTGCGAACACAGTTATTACTTGTTATTATTCTTCTTTCCCTTTCTTCTCGTCGCAATGAACTTGTCCGAACCAGATCTTAGAGACCATTAAACTTAGAGCTTTCAAATTTTGTAGGATATTAGCCCCATGTATCTAGATGTGCAATCAACAAAACTTTTTTGAAAGAGGGTCATCAAAGGGTACATTTGGGGGGCTCAAAAAGGGGTGGGGTCGTCCTCTGTTAAGTCTATGGGAAATTGAAATTTTGATTTTTTTCACTGTAACTCAAAAACAATATACACTAGCTGCTTCAAAATTCATAGGAAGGTTGTATGTGATGTAAGATAAAGTTTTACAGCACTTCTTATTTGAAAATTAGTACAGTTGCCATGGAAACCATAACAAAAAATTGAAATTTTGAGAAAATAGTACTTTTTGTTGATAATTGTAATTCTATTACAGCTATATGTTTTAGTAAGGTTATAAGGGGAACCTCTGCTCAAATTTTTTTTGGAAAGGGTCTGAAATTGTTTGCAATGGACAAAAGAGCACTTGGTTGCCATGGAAAGAAAACCAGAAGCATATTTTTTGTTGAAAAATTTAGTTTTCTGATAAAAAAGAAGGAATTTTGAGAAATATATATTACATACCTTATAAGAGGAACCCCTGCCCAAATTCTTTTTGGAAAGGGTCTGAAATTGAATGTAATGGACAAAAGAGCACTTTGTTGACATGGAAACAAAACCAGAAACATATTTTTTTGTTGAAAAATTGAGTTTTCTGATAAAAAAGGGAATTTTGAGAAATATGTTTTAAATAGCTTAAATAAGGGGAACCCCTGCCCAAATTTTCTTTGGAAAGAGATCTGAAATTGGATGTAATGGACAAAAGAGCATTTGGTTGCCGTGGAAACAAAACCCAAAGCATATTTGTTTTTTGGAAAATCAGGTTTTCTGATAAAAAAGAAGGAATTTTGAGAAATATGTATTACATAGCTGATAAGGGGAACCCATGTCCAATTTTTTTGGAAAGGGTCTGAAATGGGGTGTAATGGACAAAAGAGCACTGGTTTGCCATAGAAACAAAAACAGAAACGTATGTTTTTGGTTGAAAATTTCCTGTAAAATTCAACATTTAGCCAATCTACTAATCCGGGGGCTATTCAATTTCATTTTGAAGGTAGCATCGGTACATTCTTCAAGGGTGACTTAGCCTTCACAGAAATCACTATCTTTTTCACTATCTTTTTCAGATAACTTCCTAATTTGCTGAATATTGTTAATATATAATTGCTAATATATTCCTGTGTGTTTTGAACACTTGGATTAGAGGACGTATATAATTTTTGTACCAAACAACTTCCAGTTTTAGAGTTTTTTCTTGATCATAAGTTTTATTCATCGTAAAGCTGTGTAAATGTTTTTTCACTTTGCCTTTTTTCCAGACCATGAAATAGGAGGTATTCTTATTATCTCTTCAAATTTTGTTCTTTTAGGTTTATAATTATTTGTGTTCTGCATGAAATTAAAGTTATGTAACGTGGCGACTGATTAAATACTGCAGTGAGGCTTGATTCGAAATATTAGATGATCAGAGAACAATTGCATATCTGTCACCAGCTTTCATCATGACTACATATGTCCGAGTGATTTGATGGTCTATGCTTGCAAAAAAAAAACGAAACATCTAAACACAAGTCATGAACTTTTGTCAGAACAATTGTCCTTTCCTAAATTGTTGCTAGCGACTTTTTCTAACAAGATGTGTCTTGTGAACCACTGATATATATATCCCTGAGTAGAATAAAAATGGATAAGAAGAAACATTTAGCACATAGAACAGAAAAAATTGTCTCTTACTATTCAAAAGATATACAAAAAGGTTTTAATGAATAAAATATGATGAATAATTTAAAATATCTTTTACAATACCAATTCTATAGATATCAAGTCATATTTTATATTTTTGTATAAAATATATAAAATAAAACAAAATATAATTTCATTTCTCTGAAGAAATTTTACAGGATAGTTACATGCCAAGGTGAAGGTCAAAAATTATTTTGATACTAATTGAAAGGTCTTCCCACAACGAACACACATGCAAAATATGAAACCCCTTACACTTACTATTGAAAAGATATATTCAATATGCAGTAATTCACATGCAAAGGTCAATGTTATAAAGTCAAATATTCTGGTAACAATTAAAAGATATCGCCTTACCAATTAAGAGATTACAAATGTTAAAGTTTATCACTTTTATAAAACAAATCCATCACATGCCAAAGTCAAGGTCACAAGGCAAAAAATTCTGGTATCTTTTAAAAGGTCTTACTACAAAGAATACACATATGAAAGCCTTATCACTGACCATTCAAAAGATATATCAAATGTAAAAGCTTTTATTAGGACAAACAGACAAACAAACAAACAGACATACAGACCAAAAACTATACGCCCTCAAATATTTGGTTTATGGGGCATAAAATAAGCTTGTTGCTTAGGACATGCAAGTCACTTCCTGTTGGCGATGCCATTTCTTTACAACATTACAAATCTTTTTAAAAAAAACGTAAACACGTAAAAACGTAAAAACGAAATATTACGTATCATTTGCACAACAAGATCATGTATCAGCATATCCTGCAAGTTTGGTTGGAATCTGACTTATAGCTATGATGGAGTTGAAGATTAACTTACCAGAATAACAAACGAGCAACTTTGGTTCCGTGAACCTCTAAAATAATTAAAATCAAAATTTAAAGTATCACTGGTGCGCATCTACACCAGGTGAAAAACATATCCTGAAAGTTTGATTGGAATTGATCTAGCAGTTTTGAAGGAGTTGCAGATTCAAAAACCGACAGAAATTTTGGCTCTGTGAACCTCTAAAATCTGTAAAATAAACATCTTAAGTATCAGGTGCACAACTACACCAAGTGAACAACATATCCTGAAAGTTTGGTTGGCATCAGACTAGTAGTTTTGAAGGAGTTGCGGATTCAAAAACCGACAGACGACACAGGACGACGACGACGACGACGTATGTGTTGACTCTGCTTTTTCAGCAGGCGGCACAAAAAGACTAAAAACTGGCTATGACCTTCACCAATGACCTGGGGCTCAAATTGTAAGTCTTTTCTTACTTTAAATAAATATGTTTACTTTATTGTCTGCAATGGTTTAAATGTCATATGTCAAAAGCCACTGTCGAAAACCCATCAAGGACAATAACTCTACAGGGACTAATCGTAGAGCTTGCAACCCAATGTAGCAAACGTAGCACTCCGCATTTGGAAACATTTTTGCAAATACACTTTATGAGCTATCTTTTACAGTTCCCAAATTTATCTGATAACAAGGTCAAAGGTCAAATTCTAAGGTAATCGATGACTTCAACATGGTACTCAAATTGAAGGTCACTTTAGACATACATATTAACAATATAATTTATAAGTGTTTAAAAGTCATTCGAAAAACAAATATTTACAGAAACGTGTCAACGGCTTAACTAAATCTAGTAAGTTCTAGCTATGATATAAATAATTAATATAATCTAAAATATTAAATTTCCATATGTAAAAAAGTAGAAGTTATTTTTACCCTTTTCGATCTGAGTTTGTTTGCCTCTCAAATGCCTTGGTTTGTAAGCACAATCTTCACTTATTAAGGACTCCGACACATATTTATCAAGAAATGAAAGGGTGAAATCCATCTGAAATACAATTCCAAAGACATAATACTAGTTTGTGTATGTCATTCTTCAAAATAGTTACAAATTTACAGTAAAAGTAGTTTCTGTAGATGGCACTTACAACAGCTAACTCTTTTCAGTGCAGATCAAATCAATATATTTAGAAGACCATTAAAAGAAATATGTAAAAAACAAGGGATCTGTGAGCAAATGCTCACTAGTAATACCCCCGCTCTCATCTTCCAGTCTCTAATAACCTGACAAAGTTGGTAAACAAAATGTAGTACCCCACAAGTCTTAAAATGTGTCCCAAAATATGGCATGCCTACAAAAAGCTTCTGACAAAATTTCAAGTATCATTTACCAGTGCAGAGAAAAGCTGTATGAAAGTTGTGGGGGACGGACGGGATGATGAAAATTAAACTAAGTCAGTAAACAGGAAGTAGCATTCTGACAGGTCTTAAAATGCATCCCACAATATGGCATGACTACACAAAGCTTCTGACAAAATTTCAAATTTGTTTCATTTGCCATTGCAGAGAAAACCTTAACGAAAGTTGTGACGGACGGACAGAATGATGGAAAACTGACTAAGTCGGTAAACAGGAAGTAGCATCCCGACAGGTCTGAAAATGCATCCCACAATATGGCATGACTACACAAAGCTTCTGACAAAATTTCAAGGTTGTATCATTTACCATTGCAGAGAAAAGCTTTACGAAAGTTGTGACGGACGGAATTACGGAATTACGGAATGACGGACACAGGTAAAACAGTATACCCCCTCCTCCTCCGGAGCGGGGGTATAATAAATCAGTACAATAAATATTTCATGAATATGGTGCACAACAAAAAAAACGTGAATATTTTGACATATTCTAAAAGTGTAGTTGGGACCTGGCTTACAATTGCAGATTAAAAATAAACAAACGACACATAAAAACGACCAAAGACGACAAATAAAAGTACATATGTGTAGACTCTGCTTCGGTAGGGAAACAAAAATTGTCAGATTTACTCCCAACTGATCCAGTCAACTGACTGAGTTTCAGGACCTTAGGTTTACTGAATGAGTTTTCAATCATTCTTCATAATCTTCATAAATACAAATTCGTGGTTTGTGTTGTTAAGATAGTATATGTTGCTTACTCATATCTTTCAACGGATATTAGTTAATGTGTGTTTCTTTTGGTATTTATCACGAAATACGCTTAATACTGACGTTTGTTTACATCTGCAAAGGTAAAAATATAGTGGTTCTTTCTAAAATGTGTTTGCATGGTACAACGATCGCAAAAAATGCCACTTCAACAATATTCAGATATTTTTTACAACGGTAGACACAAAAATTATTTCATATCAATTGCTTGCATTATAACAAGAATTGTCAGAAGACATCATATCTCGCCAGACGATTAGCGTGACCTAAATGCACAATCAATTCGTAAGTAAAACATATCTACTTTCTAAGAGCAAGGTTAAATAGAGAAACTATATGCCCCGCTGCCGTCGTCAGATGTTTTTTCTAATGTGTTTATATTTAAGTTTTGGATAAAATTTATCTACCCTTTTTGTGTCTGTAAGACACATATGATGCCCCCGCAGTTGCACATCTAATTTCTTAGCACTTGATAACAAAATTCAAGAACTCACGAAATCTCACACAGATTATTGATATAACCAACCAGTTCCAGAGTACACATTTTGATAAAATGACAAAGTTCAACTACCCCTCAAAATCACAAATTTTGGCCAAAATCTAAACCATGATAATTTGTACATCTTCAATCCATGATTTATCACTATGCAAAGTAAAATAAATGTAGCTTAAATATTGTGGGAGGAGTTGTCCGCAATAAGAGTTCCAGAATACACATTTCATTGAAATTGCAGAGTTCAACTTCCCCCCAAAATCACAATTTTTGGTCCAAATCTAAACCATGACAATATGCACAACTTCAATCCATGCATACTAATTATGCAAGATATATGTAGCATTAATATTGTAGGAGGAGTTATCCGGAGTAACAGCTTATCAGGTATGGGGCGGACGGACGGGCGGACAAGGGTTAAACAATATACCCCTCCCCCGACTTGTCGTTACGGGGGCATTAAAAATTGCCCTCAGGGCAAGATCAAGCTCTGTCTGCAACTATGGTACTCCTAGAAATCTTTCGGTCACATACCAAATAACACAACCTATTACTAACAAGAGGCTCTCAAGAGCCTGTATCGCTCGCCTGGGCCATGGCTGACACAAAAAGTAAAAAAAATCAAAATGTTTAAGGGACTCAAATTCAAGTTTGTTGATAGACATTGATGTTTTATGATCCAAAATTAAACTATGTTCCCCATCGACAGCTATTTCTTATAGGGCGTAGACCGACTGTCATCTTCTGGAAGAAGACCATCTAAGGATCATTGTGCCTCACTTTGGTTCCAAATGGCTTAGTATTTTAAGAGGACATCTTTGAATGATTTCCCATGGGGTCCAAGGTTAAACAATGTTCAACGCCGACTGCCATCTTGGATGCTATGCGGACATGCTGGACACATTTTAAGGGGACCAAGTAAGGACCATTGTGATCAAGTATGATTCCAAATTGCCATGTTCTGTCAGAGGAGAAGATCTTGGAATACGTTTCCGTATAGGGTCCAATGTTAAAACCATGGTCCCCACTGGCAGCCATCTTGGATATGATGTGAACTTGCCGAACACATTTATTAAAAGGGGCAACCTAAGCACCATTGTGACTAAGTTTGGTTCCAATTAGCCCAGTATTTTCAGAAGAGATTTTTGCAATATTGTTCAATTTTCGACAAAGTTCCCCGCTGGCGGCCATCTTGGATGACATGCAGACTTGCCGGACACCATTTTTTAAGGGGACCACAAAAGGACTACTGTGACCAAGTATGGTTCCAATTGCCGAAGTGGTTTCAGAGAAGAAGATCTTTGAATGCTTTCCCATAGGGTCCAATGTTAAAGCTGCGTTCGGCCATCTTGGATATGATACGGACTTGCCAGACATTTTTTTATAAAAGGGGCCACCTATGGACTACTTTGAACAAGTTTGGTTCAAACTGGCCCAGTAGTTTCAGAGATCTTGGAATATAGGGGCCATTTATCGACAAAGATCCAACTGGCGGCCACCTTGGATGGCGTGTTGACTTGCCCGACACATTTGTTTTAAAGGGGACTACCAAAGGACTATTGTGACCAAGTTTGGTTCCAATTGGCCCGGCGGATTCAGAGAAGAAGATGTTTGAATGAAAAGTTTACAATTGACTGACCCCAGACACAATGATGGCAAAAGCTCACCATGGCATAACCAGGTCAATTATAGAGTCCATGCAGGCCATATTTGCATGGTAGGTGAACAATAATCACTGCAGGAAACAATATACATTTACATACAAAAATTATTACAATTTAAAATAAGTAAAGATAATGAGAGTATTTTTGTAAATAATTGTAAAAATTTGCACAAAAACACTTTTTTTGCTCTTGATTATGTAACAAATACTTGTTTTTAATAAAATGATAGCATGGAATTTCTCTAAAACTTCAAAGAGAAAAGTAAACCAAAGAAGATTTGAAAACAGAATTTAAAGGGAAATAACCAATATGGCATTGCAGAAAAAAAATTGGTGAAAACAGTCAATAACTTCTACACAGGCATTTTGATTTTCTTAAAAGTTTCAGCGTATGTCGATCTTGATATGCTGAACATCCAATTAACACTTCAATTCTATCTGTTACAGTTTTTGAAATAAAAAATGCATACATTTTGAAAAGTTTACGGAAAAGGGCTGCAACTCTGAGAAGGCTTTTCCGATGTTGTTCAAAATTGCAGGGCAGAAAGATGTCGGGGGCATTCTGAACAGTTTTACCTCCATGTCAGTTTTTGGATATCTGCAACGGTTTTTGAGTTATTTGCCAAAAACTGCAATTTGCCCCTATGTTCTATTTTTAGTAACATTCGCCATATTGTTTTGTCCTCGGACTAACAGAGGAAATTTTTAACTTGATACCCTGGTGATGACCCAGGCCAAGTTTGGATTAAATTGGCCCAGTGGTTTCAGGGGAAAAGATTTTTGAAACAAGAGGCTCTCAAGAGCCTGTATCGCTCACCTGGCCCTTGATTAACATAAACATTTTATGTTAAAGAGCCCTTATATATAATTAAACTATAAATCCAATATCCCTAATTAGTTAAAGCGGAGAAGACCTCTGTTAGTTTAACATTGGACCCCATGGGAAACACTAAGTTCCCCGCTGGCTGCCCTATTGGATATCGCGCTGACCTGAAAAACTCCTTTTTGCAAGGGACCACTCAATGACTATTGCGTCCACGTTTTGTTCCAATTGGCTCAGTACATTCAGAGGAGAAGATCTTTGAATGTGTTTTCCCATAGGGTCCAATGTTAAAACTATGTTCCCCACTGGCGGCCATCTTGGTAATCATGCGGACCTAAAAACACCTTTTTTGTAAGGGACCACCCAAGGAATATTGTGGACAAGTTTGGTTCCAATTGGCCCAGTAGTTTCAGAGAAAAAGAATTTGAAACGTTTTTTTTTCCATAAGGTCCAATGTTAAATTTTGGTCCCAGCTGGCGGCCATCTTGGATGACGTACAGACCTGAGCGACACAACTTTTTAAGGGGACCACCAAAGGACTATTGTGGCCAAGTTTGGTTTCAATTGGCCCAGTGGTTTCAGAGGAGAAGATCTTTGAATAAAAGTTTGCGGACGGACGGACGGACGGACGACGGACGACGGACGCAAAGTGATGGCATAAGCTCACCCTGGCATAGCCAGGTGAGCTAAAAAAGTTTACGACGGACAGACGGACGGACGACGGACGCCATGTGACGGCAAAAGCTCACCCTGGCATTGCCAGATAAGCTAAAAAACTAACTTCTAGGGCAAGGTAAAAATGTCTACAAATATGGCACAACCAGAAAGCTCTCATCATAACAAAGTCAAATAAGACATATGAAAACCCTACAACTAAAAGTCTACATTCTTGCCATCAGGGCAAGACCAAAGTAAAAAACATCTTAAAATATGGAACCATCAGAAAGCTCTCATCACAAGGAAGTCACATACTAGATATGAACATCATACATCTATGCAACTTCATTCCAGAAGCACGATTAATTTTAAATTTTTCTCAAAGCAAGGTACTCACCGTCAAAATGTCTACAGCAAGCTTTCATTACAAGAAAGCTGTTGCATAACAAATATGAACAACCTACCACTAAACAACTGCATTCCAGAATTCCAGGTCAAAGTTTTTGAAAAATTGCCCTCAGGGAAGGTCAAGGTCACAAAGTCAACAAGCATGGTACCAATAGAAAGGTCTCGTCATAGGGAAGTTACATACCAATTGCTAAGTAGTAAGTCATCCAGGAAAGCCATGTGTCGCCTGTGTAATAATGAAAAAATATTCTAGTAAGTACCTTAAGGTAGATGGGTACTCCAAATTTTTTTCCATAGATTTTTTTTATTTTTACAGGGAAGTTTCCTTTTTACATAAGCATTGAAATAAAAAAAATAAAAAAGGGGGGTCACCGTGCTTGTTTTTAAAATAACTGATATCAAAATAACCAAATATTTCTAATGAATATATAGGGAAAAACAGGTATATTGTCGATTTCTTTAAAACTTTTCCATAGATTTCTTTCTACTTTACTCATGTGTTAGCCCTTTGAACATACTTTTAAAAAATATAAAGAAAAATGGGGGTCACCGGCTTTGTTTTGCATATAATTTCCAGAATGTAAATTTTCATAGTGATATCTATGTAAAATATTTTTATCAGATTATCTCCCTTTTTCAAAAATCCTCTTCCAAGTTATTTAATTATCAAGTTACCATACCTCGTCTAATTAGATAAAGACATGTGAAATCAAGTCTATGTAGGACCTTTGCATTTTGCATTATGGATGTAATATTGACTGATTCATTACAAATAAAAATATTTGCATATTTAAAAAGCAGATAATACCATAACATCATAAATAAAAAATTCAAAATGGCGGAAGACTACCGATCTACCTTAAATCAAAAAGTGGGCATGCCAGATATCCAAGACTTTCTTACACAGTATAGGTCATTATACTGATACTCCATTACAAATTGCAGAAGGCAGAAATATGTGATTCCAGTGAAAAACGTGACAGAAATTTTCAAGATGCAAAAATATTCCAAGTTCTATAAAACAGGTAGTGGGCATGTGAGAAATTCTTAATTATATTAAACGGTGTAGGTCCTAATACTGATACTCCATGCTTAATTTCATTAGACTGGGATATGTGGTTACTGAGAAAAATCCGACAGAATTTGTTTGGTGACGCTAAACAGCAAAAAAAAATAATCTAAGTTCTGTCAGGCAGGAAGTGTGGATGCGAGACATCTCAAACTCTTCTACACTGTACAGGTCCCCAAACTGATACTCATATTGAATTGCAGGTGGCTAGTATATGTGGTTCCAGGGAAAAATGTGACAGAAATTTCAAGAGGTAATGAAAAATTCTTAGTTCCGTCAAACAGAAAGTGGATACGCGAGAGACCCCAAACTCTGTTACAAAGTAAAAGTCCCCATTCTGATATTCCATGCTAAGTCAAAGAAGACTGGAATATGTGGTTCCCGAGAAAGATGGGACAGAAGAAATTTTTGGTGATGCCACACAGTGAAAAAAAATCTAAATTCTGTCAAACAGGAAGTGGGCATGCGAGACATCTAAAAATCTGTTACTTGGTATAGGTCGCCATACTGATACTCCATACTGAATTGCAGATGGCTGGTATATGTGGTTCCGGAGAAAAATGTTACAAAAAAGATGCAAAAATATTCTAAATTCTGTCAAATAGTAAGTGGACATTCGAAAGATCCAAAACTCTGTTACACGGTATACATGTAGGTCTCAACAAGAGCTGTCGCCGAATGGCTGCCAAATATAACCCCCCCCCGCTCATTGAACCCTGAATCGATATGGTAAGTGCAAATTTAAGTTACTGTAGACACAATACAGGTATGGACATAGTACAAGTGTGGACACAATACAGGTGTGGACACGTACAAGTGCGGACACAATACAAGTATGGACACAATGATATAATTTTCAAGAAAGAACTTTTCACAAGGGTTCCGATGAAAACACTCTGTCCAAATCAGACAAATATTAAATTCACTCTTTTTTCAGCCTATTTGACTTTTACACAAAAACCATAAGCATTAGAGAAATTACATTACAACATTTTGACAACAACTTTTCAAGAGGATTACAATGAAAAGGTGTGTCTCCCCAACAGTTTGATTTCACAATACCTATGCTTTGAATTATTTCTTTGAAAAAAAGATCATTGCAGAATGTATCGACGAAAGTCACATTCGAATTATCTCCCCTTCCTGGTTTCGTACAATAATTATATTCCTTCATGCACATCTTCATATAGTGTTCTTCCTTTGTCTTATGTTTCATCAAAATCCTTCAAGTGGTTTAAGAGGAGTTACCCATACATAGGGAACCAACAAAAAGTCAAAATCAAATTATGGTTTTCGACAATAATTATATTCCTTCATGCACATCTACATATAGGGTTCTTCCTTTGTGTAAAGTTTCATCAAAATCCTTCCAGTCGTTTAAGAGGACTTGCGCTTACGAGGTAACCCATACATATGGAATCAACGAAAATTCAAAGTCAAATTATCTCCCCTTCCTGATTTTAGACAATAATTATATTCCTTCATGCCCATCTCCATATAGTGTCCTTCCTTTGTGTAAAGTTTCATCAAAATCCTTCATGTGGTTTAAGAGGAGTTGTGCTTACGAGGTAACCCATACATAGGGAATCAACGAAAATTCAAAGTCAAATTATCTCCCCTTCCTGGTTTCGGACAATAATTATATTCCTTCATGCACATCTCCATATAGCGTCCTTCCTTTGTGTAAAGTTTCATCAAAATCCTTCAAGTAGTTTAAGAGGAGTTGCGCTTACAAGAAGTGTGGACAGACGGACGGACAGACGACTAATATGTTATATTGACCCTCCCCCCACCGAATATTTTTTTCGTTCCTCAAAAAATATTCGGTAGTGGAGAGGGTCAATATAACATATTAGTATTGTGTTTAAAAAAAAAACATCCTGAAGGAGAAAATAGTTACACAGAAAAAGTGATAAAAAATTTTTGACCTGAAATATTATGCCAACCTACGCAATATGTTATAGATTTTAAACTTATACGTTTATTTCCCTCTCTGTTATCAATGTAAGTGAGTAAGTTTATTGTTTTATCAATATTTGAAATAGTATGGTACATTTTTTAGGGTAAAAAATGAAGAAAGAATTTAAATATAATCCTAATGCATCGTATAATCCTCACACTAAATATTCTGAAAAAGATATAATCCTTGTTAATCAATTAATATTTGTAAATCAAAAAGAAAATTTTGAAATAACTTTTCCCGATTTATTTCAAAAATATCAAAACCCACCATTACACACCAACGAACAATGGAATACATGGATGTGGAATTCTTTTGACTGGTGGCAATGTCAATTAAATTTTGCAGTCTGGTGTGCAAGTACAGGTTGTGGTGTTTCTTATGATGATCATATAAAAACACTTCAAATTTAACCCAAACGGTTTATATATTTCATTTATATTATTGTATTGCCAGAATCTTAAAAGAACTTAAATCACCCTTACCAACTGATTCTTCTTTCTGTTTTTATAAAAAAATCCCTATGACAAAGCTGCATATCAAAAAATATGTAATGAGTTTCATGTTTCTCCTCATACAGATTGGAGACAAAAATTGGAAACAGCTTGTCATGGTTTAGGAAGTTTTACTCAATACTATAAACCAAGTGGCGAATATAGAATGAATCATCAAAGTAATGGTCCGTTATTAAATATAAAAGATTCTATTAAGCATACAATAGATATAAGTATGGCTTGGACGACATTTATTTTAGATAAATCAGAAGGATTTACAAAAGCAGGAATTATAAGAACTTTTGTATGGGCTTTATTGGGAGCACAAGGTCAAACAAGAGTAGATGTTTTAGAAGAAGGTACAGGATTTGATGCTCAGAAACAATTTTTAGCGAACGTTCAAGATGCAATTAATAGTCCTATAGATTTACCCACTCAGATATCTCATTATGAACGAGTATTAAAGTACGCAAGAAGCAACGTTAATTATGTCTATGGTATTGGGTTATACATGTCTCCAAGTGATATGAGATTACAAATTGGAACAATTGTAGGTTATAATAATAAAATTGTTATAGCTTCAAAAGATCAAAAAATAGGTTTAAATGATGATATAAATAATAAGCACGTTTCTCATTCTTTAGGAGAATTAGATGGTACAAAAACAAAAAATTTTTTACCAGAACTTGATATTCCAAAACCTTCTATTAAATTTGTTCAAGATATTCCAAAACCTTCTATTAAATTTGTTCAAGATAAACCGAATATAGAACATGAAGAAAATAAACAAGCAATATTATTTGGAAGTGTTTTATTAGGTATTATAGGACTATTTATTTATAAGATTTATTAATTTTATTTTATTTTTTTAAATATTCCCTAGCAGCAGCATATAATAAACCAACAACTAAAACAAGTAAAGCCCATAAATTATTTGCAAACCATATACTACGTCTTTTGTTGCATTTAACAACCAAGACACAATTGCACCGATAATTCCCGGCAATGCAGCTGCTAATTTTCCTGCAAGCTTAGCTAATAGTTTTCCAAGATTTTTTAATTGTTTTTTTATCCAATCTTTTGCATCTGTTTTGTCTGAAGGAGGCGGAGGTGGGGGACTACTTCCACTACCAGAAGGAATAATTGCCTCAACAATAACACCTATAATCATCCCAAAAGCAGTTAAAACACTAACTATTGTTATTCCTTGTTCTCTGAATAATGTTCTAATTCTTTCCCCTAATGTTTTATCTTTATATAATATTTTACGCATTGTTTGTTTAATTCTATCTAGCTGGTTAGGTAATCTATCTCTATTAGCATTAATTATTCCCAGCCATATGTTTATATCGGATTCTATTTTTTTTATTTTTTCTTTTGTTTCTTCTATTTCTATGGGATTATCACTATATTTTATTATTCGTTTTAATTTGGTTTTTTCTCTTTCCAAGTTTTTATATTCTTTATTTAGTTTTGCTGTATCAAGTTCAATATTTTCTTCGATTGTTGTAAACGATTTCATATAACCTTCCAGTTCTCTAGTAATTCTAACCATTTCTCTCATATCTACATCTGTTTGTGTTTCTTTTTCGAATGATGTTAATATTTGTTTCACGGATGTTTCTGCATCTCTGACTGTTTCTAATAGTTCTTCCGCCTCTTGCTCGGACGTTATATCCCCTGAAGAAATACTTTCTTTTATGGTTTCGATTCTATCTTCTTGGTCAGTAACAAAAATGCTGAAACTATCTTGTGAAGAAATATCTTCTCTTATAGTTTCGGTTCTATCCCAAGATCGTGGGGTTTTAAGCTCTTCCTGAAACTCTGCTCTACTTTCTTTCATTCCTTTAGAAAAATTATAATCATCTACTTCTAAAACAATTCTAATGAAATCAACACCAAGATGGAAATTTTTTTCAAGAGTGCTAAATGCATAAAATTTTAATACCCCTGATCTGTCGTAATATGATAATTGAACTTCCTTACCAGCTATACTTCTTACATATAAATTATTATCTTTCCCTAAAAAGAAATCTATACTATCTTTATTTAAATATGATTTTTTATTATAATCATAAAATCTTTTTACCATTATTTCGATTATTTTATTTTTGTGAGTTATTTGATCTTCTGGTGATAAATTTTCTAATTGTTCAAAATATTCATTTATATACTTGTGAAACTCCATATCATTTTGAAAAGAAGTTTCTTCTTCATTATCATCATCATCCTGTCTAAATAAATCATTCATTTCAATTTCTTGTCCTCCTTCAGCCATTTTTTAATTAAAAATTTTATTCATATTTTGGTGGAGGGTCATTTACTATAGTAATTTTATTGAAGAAAATTAGAAATTTTCCATTTTTTATTAATTCACTTCTTACTCTTGCTTCTGTATCTTCAATCAATTTCTTTCTTTCACTGTCATTTAATACTGTTTGTGTTTGTTTTGTTCGTATAGTTTCTTTCATTTCATTATATTTTTCTAATTCATCTAAAATCAATTTAAATTCATTTTCATTTATCTGTCCATCAGTTAAAGATTTTGATATTAAATTTTTTATACTGTTTAATTTACATTCTGCCATGGTTTTAATTTCGTAATGTTTTTTTGATTTTGTTGTAAGTTTACGTCTAATAAGTTTAACACAAGCAACTAAACTTCCACATAAAATAGCTGCGATTTGTATTGGAAGTAAGGGGGCACTGTAATTCCAACACCAGCTAAAATAACGGAGGCTGAAATAAGACTTGTGTCTACGCCGTCCGTTACGTTAACTCCTCGTTTATATTTCTTGTATAGTGATTTACGTTTATCTCTCTCATTAATCAACGTTTTTTCTATTTCTGTTATTTTTTGTAGTCTATAATTTTGTCCATCTTCTATAGGTAATTCTGGATATAAATCTGGGGCTGTTGGTTGCTTCATTTTTAAGGGTATTTTTTTGTTAATTACAGTTTAAACGAAATTTTCGTTTGACATGACAAACAAAAAGGCAAGACATAAAAAACATACGAAGCCATTTAAATCTCAAATTTATACATTTAAACATCAACAAAATCCAATTACACATTCATTATTGATATACAGTACGCTTGGTTTGTCATTTAAATTGAAGTAGTCTATTTAAAACTCATGTCTTATAAATAGCGTATTGTAATCAACAAAAATCAATGCGATGTCAGTACATAATAAACTGGCTGTTTATTGACAACTTTTACGACAGAGTTATCTAACTTTCATTGTGTATTGTGTATTACTCGGTAATTCATATATTTAATTTTCTTTTTTTTTTGTGTGTATATATGTTAATTTTTATTGTGTATTACTCGGTAATTCATATTATTTTTTTCTTTATTGTGTATTACCCAGTAATTCATATTATTTTTTT
>MJUU01004859.1:141301-178004 GCA_002080025.1 Modiolus philippinarum | reverse complement strand
TTTTTCTTTATTGTGTATTACCCAGTAATTCTTTAATTGCTGAACTTCCGGAATTTTTTTTTGGGAGGGGGGTCAAAAATTTTTTATCACTTTTTCTGTGTAACTATTTTCTCCTTCAGGATGTTTTTTTTTTTTAAACACAATACTAATATGTTATATTGACCCTCTCCACTACCGAATATTTTTTGAGGAACGAAAAAAATATTCGATGGGGGGGAGGGTCAATATAACATATTAGTCAGACGGACTGACAGACCGACGGACAGACAGACAGACAGGGTGATTCCTATATACTCCCCAAACTTTGTTTGCTGGGGGTATAATAATGATACGTTATGCAAAATTGCAGAAGATAGAATAAATGGTTCCTGAGGTAATGTGACAGATTTTTTTGTGACGCCAACGGACGAAGACGACGCCCCCGATGCAAGACAATGGCTTGTGATCCCTATATGTCGCCACTGCGTGAACGCAATGATTAACCTGCCTCTAAAGGCCTTCCTTCAAGAGGCAAAATAAAAGTTTTTTTTTAATTGCACCAAAGGCAAGGTCAAGGTCACAATGGCTACAAATATGGTACCACTAAAAGCTGGAACTGGTTGGGAACTGTTGTTTCATTTCATTTTTAAATATTTTCAAGCCATTCAAAAAATACTGATATCTTAAGATTGCAGTAAAAATACTCATATCTTAAGATTGCAGTATAAAAAATATACGTGTAGTGTCTTCAAATATGAGATTTATTTGTATTCGGCAAGAAACAAGCAGCAATGCTTGCTGAAGCTCGCATTTCCCCCGTTTCTTAACCTGGTATAAATAAATCTTATATTTTATATCATTGACATTTTGTAAATTTTCTATCTCACTGCTATTGAAAATACCTAACAAATCTACCATGAGAGCTACCAAAATTCCAATTTAAGCTGTACTAAGAAATTGGAAGGTTGCTGTATCATGCAATTTAAATTAGTATAACACAAAAAATAATTAAGACTAAAGAATTGGTTACGTTAATTTTGAATAAGAAATCTTACTTCTAAGTTAAACTTCCACGTAACTTATCTCCAAAAAAATGAACTATTCTTCAGAAAATCCTTTTCTCACGTCATGCAAATAACAGCGATCGGTTTAATTAAAAAAAACTAGCCCGATAGTCAGACTTGTCTGACAGGAAAATTTTACCTTTCGTTTTATAGAATTTGACTGTTTTTATCAAAATTCTAACCCCTTAAAAATATCAAGGCTTCATTCCGTGTATGGCACTCGGTAGATGTCTTTGGCACCAGAGTTGGCTTCCTATTTTGATTTATTTGGTTATGAGTACTTCTTTTTTTATGACTTTTGGATTATGGCTTTCCAATTATTTGATTTTAATGCTGCTGATGAAACTTACTTCTTGAAACACCTGTACAGCATAACGAAATTAACTTTTTTTATGCAACTTCGGTATTTTTTTTGTATTTTGAACCATTTGGCCGATGCCACTGCTGGTGGACCAGAGGTCCCCGAGGGTATTCACAAGCCAGATCGTCAGACTTGTCTGACATGAAAATTTTACCTTTCGTTTTATAGAATTTGACTGTTTTTATCAAAATTCTAACCCCTTAAAAATATCAAGACTTCATTCCGTGTATGGCATTCGGTAGATGTCCTTGGTACTGGAGTTGGCTTCCTATTTTGATTTATTTGGTAATGAGTACTTCTTTTTTTACGACTTTTGGATTATGGCTTTCCAATTATTTGATTTTAATGCTGCTGATTAGAGGTTACTCCTTGAAACACGTGTACAGCATAACGAAATTTACTGTTTTGTATGCAACTTCGGTATTTTTTTGTATTTTGAACCATTGGGCCGATGCCACTGCTGGTGGACCAGAGGTCCCCGAGGGTATTCACCAGCCCGATAGTCAGACATGTCTGACTTGAAAATTTTACCTTTCGTTTTATAGAATTGGACTGTTTTTATCAAAATTCTAACCCCTTAAAAATATCAAGGCTTCATTCCGTGTATGGCACTCGGTAGATGTCCTTGGTACTTGATTTGGCTTCCTATTTTGATTTATTTGGTAATGAGTACTTCTTTTTTTACGACTTTCGATTATGGCTTTCCAATTATTTGATTTTAATGCTGCTGATGAGAGGTTACTCCTTGAAACACGTGTACAGCATAACGAAATTTACTATTTTACGAAAGGATATGGAGTCTGTTTTTTTTTATGCAACTTCGGTATTTTTTTGTATTTTTCCTATTATTTTCATACAAGTTATCTCCCCTTAATAGAACAGGTGTTTGCTGAAAAGGTTTGATATTCTGCATGATTGCCAAATAAAAGTGACATATTTGATTAAATTCAACTATCATGAGACATCGAAAATCATTTCGCCAACATTCCCATAGTGAATACAATTTTCTGTCAGATGATATTCTGCATGATTGCCAAATAAAAGTGACATATTTGATTAAATTTAACTATCATGAGACATCGAAAATCATTTCGCCAACATTCCCATAGTGAATACAATTTTGTCAGATGCGCAAGAATTATGCGCAGTTTTAATCCCCCGATTATTCAATGTGAAGAGCCAACCAGAGGCTTCCAGGAGCCTGTATCGCTCACCTGGCTTTCAGTTGCCACAATCAAGATAACATTGTAAGTTATACAAATGAACTTAGTCCCTCAAACTTTGGTAGTTTAAACACCATCAATACCTTGAACTGTATTTTAAGTCTGATCATGTTTTACTATATTTCTTTGTTGGGATTTTTGACAAAAACTTTCTTGCTAAGGACCACTTTCGACACATGTTTTGAATTTGAGACATCATTTTGTAAATGGAAATCAACAACAATTTTTAACACCATATTTTTAAGTTATGACATCAATATCTATTTGGAAACCAAATTTCATTAAAATCAGACTATGTTGAATTTTTCTGCCTTTTTTTTGGCCATTTTGAAAATGGTGCTCAACAAACAATTTTCCAATCCGGTTTTGAAGTCCCATCGTCAATATCTACTCGGAAACGAAATTTCATTGAAATCAGCCAGTGCTGAATTTTCCCACCTTTTATGGCGGTCAACGAACAATTTTCAACACCAGTTTTGAAGTCGCAACATCAATATCCACTTGGAAACCAATTGCATTGAAATAGGACAATGTTGAATTTTCCCACTATCTTTGGCAGCCTTTCTGAAAATGGCTGTAAGAGAAAAAATTTTAACACCAGTTTTGAAGTTGCGATATAAATAACTATTTGGAAACCAAGTTTCAATGAAATTGGACAATGTTGAATTTTCCCGCCTTTTTTGGTGGTGATTTTGAAAATGGCAGTCAACAATTTTCAAATCCGGTTTTGAAGTCGCAACAGCAATATTCATTTTGAAACCAACTTTCATTGAAATCGGACAATGTTGAATTTTCCCGCCTTTTTTGACAGCCATTTTGAAAATGGCAGTAAATGAGCACTTTTCAACAGCGGTTTTGCAGTTGCAACATCAATATCTATTTGGAAAGGAACTTTCATTGCAATCGGAAAATGTTGAATTTTCCCGCCTTTTTGGTGGCCATTTTGAAAATGGGGGTCAACGAACAATATTTAACGTCGGTTTTGAAGTTGCAACATCAATTCCTATTTGGAAACCAAATTTCATTCAAATCGGACAATGTTGAATTTTCCCGCCTTTTTGGTGGCCATTTTGAAAATGGTGGTCAACGAACACTTTTGAACACCGGTTTTGAAGTCGCTACATCAATATCTTTTTGGAAGCTAAATTTCATTGAAATCGAACATAGTTGAATTTTCCCGCCTTTTTTGGCGGCCATTTGAAAATGGCGGCCAACTAACAATTTTAAACACCAGTTTTGAAATTCACACATCATGGCAAACATTTTATCAATTTACACTTAACCTTCATCTGTTATAGTTTTGGAAATAAAAGACAAAAAATATGAAAATTTTCAAAATTCTGTGAAAAAAGGGCAATAACTCCTACAAGAGTTTTGGGATTTTCTTCAAAATTTCAGGGTTTGTAGATCTTGATATGCTGAACCTTTTTGCAATATACACTTGACATCTATCTGTTACACTTTTTGAAATAAAAAATAAGAAATGCACAAATTTTGAAAATTTTACGGAAAAACGGCAATAACTCCAAGACGGGTTTTTGGATTTTCATCAAAAATGCAGGGCAGGTAGATCTTGCTATGCTGATCACTTAAACACCATGTCAGATTTTTGATATCTGTAACGGTTTTCAAGTTATTTGCCAAAAACTGTAATTTACCCCCATGTTCCATTTTTAGCAATGGCGGCAATGCTGTTTGACCAGCCGACTAATCGAACACAATTTTGAGAAGCCATACCCCGGTGATGATTCAAGTGAAGTTTGGTTACATTTGGCCCAGCGGTTTCAGAGGAGAAGATTTTTGAAATTGTTGACAGACAGACGGACGACGGACGACAGACGACGGACGCATAGTGATGGCAAAAGCTCACATGGCCTTTTAGGCCAGGAGAGCTAAAAACGGGTGGGGCCACAATAACCAACTTCATTTTGTGCCAAGGAACATTGTGTGTAAATTTCATACGGATTGATTGACTGGAACTAAAGTTATTGACCAAAAACAAAAGTGTCTACAGACGACGACGACAACGACAACGACGACAACGACATCGACGACAGCACCATACCATTATATGACCGCAAAAATTTTTACGGTCGTATAATAATATAATAAAAAATGCACAAATTTTGAAAATTTTACGGAAAAGGGCAATAACTCCAAGAAGGGTATTCGGATTTTCGTCATAATTGCTATGCTGATCGCTTTTGCCCCATGTCAAATTTTTTATATCTGAAACGGAGTTATTTGCAAAGAATAGCAATTTACCCCTATGATCTATTTTTTATAACAGTAGACATGTTGTTTGGTTTTCGGACTAATCGAACACAATTTTGAAACTGCATACCCTTGTGATGCTTCAGGCCAAGTTTGCTTACAATTGGCTCAGCAGTTTCAGAGGAGAAGATTTTTGAAATTGTTGACGGACGGACGGACGACGGACAACGGACGCAGTGATGGCAAAAGTTCGTATGGCCTTTTAGGCCAGGTGAGCTAAAAACTGAGTTTATGGTTCAATAAACCCAAAATAAATGTCAGGCATTCTTTAAATAACAGGAATGTACAAATAATTAATTTGTTCTATAAAAATTTTTAACAAAAATAGCTCAAATGATGCTTTTTACATGATATGCATCTTCCAGGGGTAGCAATCACGTGACTAACGCCGGACACAGTAAACATTTTGACAGTGAAAATATGGCCGCATCAGTCTTAGCTTTTGTACTTTACTCACTTTCAAGGGAATTGTATTAAATTCTAACAAGTCTACGGAATACGGACTGCTTAGAAGTGTAAGAAAACATCTTTTATCTCTCTGGATAATTTGTAATTATGCAAAACCCTTCAACAAAATGTACAAATCAAAGTAGGATACAGTTAACATTTATTAGTTCTTTTAGTAATTTCGACATTTGATAAAAATAAAATCAATATTTGCTTTGCTTTAAGAGGTGTTTAATGATTAAATTTTCTGACCCAAATGTTTTCTTTCACAAAACTACCAGAACTTACGAGTATTTATAGAATATCAAGAAACTTATTACTAAAAGTTCGGATATAGCCAACACGCAGTATTTTCTTTTCTATTTCTATAATGATCTCTAGATCATCACATTGTAACAGCACTAAAATATTCGACTTCTCTACACTTTACAACACCATTCCTGATGAACAACTTAAATCTCCGCTGAAAGGTTTAATTCATAGATGTTTCTCATGTAAGAACGCTGAACGAAAAAATAGGTACATTGTTGTAGGTAGAGAACATACCTAATATGTGAAAAATGACTCCGGAGAATCGGAGAAAAAATATACAGAGGAAATGTCCAGTTGTGAGGACTTGTTTTTTCAATAGACTATCGGAATTCCTATGGGCACAAACTGTGCACCTCTCCTAGCCGATCTATTTCTCCACTCTTGTGAGGCTGAATTCATCGAAGAGCTTCTTCAAAATAAAGATAAAAAAACTTGTCCAATCCTTGAATTTTAGCTTCCGTTATATAGATGATATTTTGTCACTAAACAACCCTCGCATTGGTGATTTTCTTCGTCTGATCTATCCAAAAGAGCTCGAAATTAAGGATACTACAGACACTTCCACATCGGCCTCGTTCCTTGACCTTCATCTTAAAATTGACAACAGAGGTAGACTAAGCTGTGCGACTGCACTTTTACTATAGTCAACTTCCCTTTTCTTTACAGCGTCGGCATACTGAGTTTACATCTCCAAGCTCATTCACTATTCAAGAGCCTGTGTTCTATATAGTGACTTCCTTGATAGAGCCCGGTTGCTCACAAAAAGACTATTTAAACAAGGGTATGTTACCCACAATTTGAAGTCATCCTTCAGAAGTTTTCCGGTCGACATCGCCATCTTGTGGACCGCTATGGGATATCTGTTTCCCATGCAATGACAACAGATCTTTCCGTTTAAACTTTAATTGTTTCCTCTATCGGATTTGATTTTACTACCGGATTCGACATGTTCAACAAGACGGGTGTCTATAAGAAGAAGGAGATGCTTACTCTACCGGTGCACCTGATCTCACCAATGGTTTTATTGGGTCCATGTTGTTCATTTTTGTGTGTGTATGTCTTCATTTTTCTTTTTTTGTGCCGTACTCATGTTGTGTCTCTGTTTCTTTGTTGTTTCCGATGTTGCCATTGTCCTTGGATTATTCGTTTTGGATTGGCGGTTCGGTTCTCACTTACTTTACAGAAAACGCTCTAGGGAAGGGCAACTAAAATTATTGTAAATTTTATATAAGACGTAGTTTTATATGAATTCATGTGAATGAAGCAAGGAGACCAAAAGCCAGATACACACTATTTATAAAATTTTCATGTTGTATGACACAGCTAGAGACGCTCTATAAGTGAAGTAGAAAATTAACGAGAATAATTATCATTTTTGAATATTTAGGATAAATCAAAATATAATATAATGAATTCACGTTTTTGAAACAAGGGCTCACCTGGATCATTGGTTTCAAATATTCAATAGGCCATAGGATTCTTTGCTATCCTGGATAAGCAATAAACATAACTAACACATAACTAACACATTTCTTCACGAGACCATCTTAGAACCTTTGTGGTTAAGTTTAATTTCAAATGGATTCGTGGTTTCAGAGAAGATCTTGAAATGCATTTTTAAAAAGGTCAAATTTTTGAAATATTTTCTTCTCGTGGCCATCTTTATCTATGATTAAATATGGATATGACGGAACATATGTTAAAGTGGACCAAGCTAGATTCAAAAAAGAATTGTGGTTTAAGAGGTGAATATTCTTGAATGTTTTCACAAAGGTTCCAATCTTTAACTATGTACAATTTGCATCAATCTTTGGAGACGCTAAAATGTACAAGACATAATCTAAAAGGGTTGAAAGCAACTAAGAACAACTGTCAAGAAATAATTTTCAAGTTGGCTGATCCGTTTCAGCGGAGAAGATCTTTGAACTAGTATTGCTATAGTTGGTACACATACTGGTGGACATTTTGTGTGGAACATATATAATCGAACTTGCCAGACAATAAAGGGGAACAATACAAGGAACTTTGTCACAAATTTTAGCTATTCGTTTCCGCTGTCAAACATGTTCATTTGGGTAAGGACTTGCCGGAAACATTTTCAAAGAATAACACCTATGAACTATTGGAACCGATTTTTTTTCAATTACTCTAGAGTTTCAGAGGAGATCGTGAAAATGAAAAGTTAATGACGATGGGACGGATAGACGACGGACGGCAAATGATGGTAAAAGCTCAGAAACCCTGCAACAGCACACTGAGGTTGCAAGAAACACAAGTTATTTCGATAAGAACTGCATTTACTCATAAAAACCATTGAGAAGACATAGGTACAAACATTACGGGTAACAATACTTCGCGCATGTTTTCCATTTTAGTTCACCTGTTCAAATGGTTAGTGTGAGCTATTGTGATATCCTCATATATGGGCTGTCCTCGTCCATACCTCATCCATTATAATCAAAGAATCATCTTCAGCCCGGGACATAATTTTACTAAGAAACTTATATATAGGAAAACATGTTTTGACCATATCTCTGAGTATTGAGGGTCCTTAGGAAAGATCAATACGTTTCTTTTGCGATCCTACAACATTTAATGCCACAAGCGGGGAACAAAGTTTAGCATTGCAACCAATATAAAATATTTTGACACTATTAAAGCAAATGAAACTAAGCTGTACTCAAATGATGAATTACGGGTAAGGTTTGAAAAATATTGCTCATGTTGTTCTAATACGGCAAAAAACACGGCTACCACATCGACATGTAACATCGTGTCCCCTGAAACTTAGGTCAAAACTTTCTTTTCTTATTATGTATGTAACGAGCCCATTAAATACATATATTTGTTAGTTCTTTATAGTAGCATTCGCTCAGAATCAATTTATCAGGAAAGTGGTACAGGATTAGCTTCTGATTTCAATAGAAAAACAAGGACTTACGATATTCCTTTTTGATCTTAAACACACCGTCACTCTACAGTGTTCTAACACATGTGTGCCAATGTTCGATAATTTTTGTAAAAACGTTGGTACACGATGAAATTACAGAAATTCTTTTGTTTCACGTTTTTATAACGCCATACTAGCAACATAAAACACACAGAAACTTAGCTCTAACTTATCTGCAGCGCTAACAAAATGTGTAACAGTGTACGGCAACGTTTCAAAAGCGTACACAAGAGTACTTGGCGTATACCAAACACTTAGCTCTAACTTATCTGCAGCGCTAAAAAATGTGTAACAGGGTACGGCAACGTTTCAAAAGAGTACACAAGAGTACTTGGCGTATACCAAACACATTTACAACGGCCTTTAAACAAACATCGAACGTCTGCATAGCGTGAAAGACCGCATTTTGACGATCTTTCGTCAGATTAAAGTTCGTCATCCCGATGTCATTATGGAAGGTAGAGATCGATGAAAAGCCCACCAAAAAGGGGTAAAGAATTGCAGGAGTGATAGGACTCAAATAATTTTTTCAAAAGGTCAATTTCAAACCAACCAAGTCAGCATGTTGTTGAAAAAATCAGCGACGTACATTCCTTTTGAATATTCAAGTGTTCTTTTATCACTTATTTTAATAAAACATAGGCTGATGCGGTACTCTTTAGTTTCAAGGATGCCTTTTAGAAACTACTACATATCGCACAAAACTTGTGTATAACGTACTTCTGGCGTTCGTCTTAATATAGTAACAACACCTTGGTGAAAGTTGGAAATTTTGAGCATGTTCAAAAATTTCCGACAAACTCAACGTTCAATACGCATTAAATTCGTAAATGTTAAAGACGTGCCCCTTACTTATACAAAGCACGCCACCTTGTAGGGAAATATTCTCACCCGTCTGCACACGCTGGAGCTATGATTTATTCTGTTACAGAATAATTAATGTCTTGTTGCTCATTTTTACTATTTTCTGAACCAGAGGAGCGTTTCCTTAAATACATAAAATTAAAGAAATAGTGTGTTGACTGTATCCGGGTTATAATTTAGTGATTACTGTATCATTTCATGATATTCTATGAATCGCGCAAGTTCTGGTAGTTTTGAAAATAAAACATTTGGGTCAGAACATTCAATCATCAAACACCTCTTAAAAGCTACACGCATACTGATTGCATGGATAAAATGTCGAAATTCGTAAAAAGAACTAATAAATGTTAACTGTATTCTTTGATTTGTACATTTGTTGAAGTGTTTGGCATAATTACAAATTATCCAGAGAATAAAAAGATGTTTTCTTACACTTCTGAGCAGTCCGTATTCCGTAGACTAGTTAGAATTTAATACAATTCCCTTGAAAAAGAGTAAAGTACAAAAACTAAGGCTGAAGCGGTCATAATTTCACTGTCAAAATGTTTACTGTATCCGACGTTTGTCACGTGATTGCTACCCCTGTCTTCTAAAATGGTGATTTATACATCATATGTTTCTTTATCTAATAACAATGGGTAGATATTTAAACAAAATTAGATCCGCAGTTAAGGGATCACTTGTGTTGCCAGCAATTTTTATACTGAAGACCATTAATGGGATGGAAAAGTATAAAAATATAAATAAGGTAAAATTAATTACGAAGTGCACATCTGAAGTATAAGTCAAAGAAACCTGCAATTTCGACGGTAACTAGTACCTAGCGGTTGAAAAGAAAAAAAAATACAGATATTCGATAAACAATGAAGGGAAATGGAGTAAATGCATATTGGAGGCTTTTTGCAAAGAACATTGCTTTCAAGTACTATAGTGTTGTAATAATGTGGAATAGTACATTTTTTTTTGGATAAATTATTAGCCATGTTTTGCAGCAGGTCCAGCTAAAAATTCTTCACAACTCAAGTCTGATATTCATACATAAGCATACAGTTATTAAATGGGTATGCAGGCAACAGACAATAATATTTGTCCCGAGAAAATGGGAACCACCAATGTGTTCTATCGCCCGAGGAAAACGGCCGAGGGCAATAGAACACCTTTGTGGTTCCCAGTACCAAGGGACAAATGTTATGGTCTGTTGCCTTCATACCAATTAAATAACTGTTTTATTAACTTATTCCTATGTTTTAAAATAAAACAAATGTATGAAAGGATAATAAAAAGGTCTTGAAAACTATCTCAAAACAACTTTCTTGCTGTCAACTTATCAAGAAGAAGTAGCAAGATTCAATGTAACACATAGATGACTTATCAAAGGTAATGGAAATGCATTTGTCCAAAAGTATTAAAATATGTCGTCCACTTTGGTGCCATTGCTTTTAATTTTTTCATCGCGAGTGTTACTTTTGTCATACATATGACTGGGACAGAGTATAAGAAGTTGCAGATTCCCTTACAAAGTTCAAATGTAAGACACTAGGCAATAGACCTCATCAGTCAATAGACTTCATCAGGCAATATATCTGAGCGGTCAATAGACGTCATCGGCCAATAGACTCCATCGGTCAATAGACTTCACCGGTCAATAGACCTCATCGAGAAATAAACACCCAGGATATGAAAATGCAAAATTATAGACGAAAATACTTTATGCTTAATTAATAGAACGTATAAAATATGTATAAGTTAATAACATACTCTTATCTATAGGTACACTTACTTTTACATTCTCTGCCTCTAATTTTCGATGCTGTGTTATACTCATCCTTACAAATTCTTGTAATTTCTACAATGAATTATATATAACTGATTTTTTTTTCAAAATATTTTCCAAAAGAATAAAAATCTATGAAATGTACAGAAAGAACCATATTAAATGAATTTACAATAAAAGGGAACATAAAGTAAGTAAATATAATATTTTAATTAACTACACTTGTAAACTAAAGGCTCAGACTGTATCGCTCACCTGGTGACTGGTTTTATTCACTATTACAAAAAAAAAAAAACATCCATTATTATCCATATGATACATCAGTTCACCAGAGAAAATACTAAAACATTGGTTGCCATCTTGGATGAGGTAGGAACATGAAAAACACAAAGGGGATCACCCTAGGAATATTGTGATCAAATTTGATTAACGTTATTCAATTTGTTCAAAGGGAGCAGATCTCTTAAAAGCATTAACCATAGGGTCCTTTGTTAAACTATGTTCCCTGCTGGTAGCCATCTGGGATTAATTAGGAACATAAAAGTCACAAACTTTGAGGGGGATCACCCAAGGACTTCTATTATCATTAAATTTGTTAAAAATATTTAGAAGTGGTCCCAGAGAAAATGTTTGAATGTATTTCACATCTTAAACTATGTTTCAATAGGGGAGCCAGCTTGGATGAGGTAGGAACATAAAAATCTTCAAATACTATAATGCTAAACTTTAATAAAAATTGTTCAATTGGTTTAAGAGGAAAAGATCTTTGAATGCATTTCCCACAGGTTGCTATGTTAAATTATGTTCTCTGCTGGCTTCTTTCTTCTTGGATGAGGTATAAACAAAAAAATACAAACTTTGAAGGGCCACACATGGACTAATGTGACCAAGTTTTGTTCAGACAGACCTGGTATTTTCACAGGAGAAGATCTTTGATTGCATTTCCCGTAGATCACTATGTAAAACTATGTACATCGCTGGTGGCCATCTTGGATGAGGCATGACCATAAAAATCACAAACCTTGAACAGGAGTGGCAATCACGTGACTAACGTCGGACACAGTAAACATTTTGATAGGAAAAATATGATCGATTCAGCCTTTGTTTTTGTACTGTACTTTCTTTTAGGGGAATTGCAATAAATTCTTATAAGTCCACGGCATGCGGACTGCTTAGAAGTGTAAGAAGACATCTTTTTCCTCTGTCGATATTTTGTAATTATGGCAAACACTTTAAAAAATGTATAAACCAAAGTAGTATACAGTCAGCATTTATTATTTCTTGCTACGAATTGAGACCCATTTCTCAAAACAATCAGTATAGGCTTTGCTTTATAAATGGTGTTTTTTTATAATTAAATTTTCTGACCAAAATGCTTTCTTTCATAAAACTACCAGAACTAACGAGAATTTATAGAATATCATGAAATGATACAGTCAACACTTAATTATAGCCAAGATAAAGTCAACATACTATTTCATTAATTCATATTTTGGTTGTATATTACGGAAAACGCTCTTCTTGTCCAGAAAAGCACAATGAGGTACTATAAAAACTGAACAACAAACCATTATTCTTATAGCCATGCTGCACTATAAGTCATTGCACCAGCTTGTGCAGACGTGTGAGAATACATGCTTACACGCTGGCTTGCGTTGTATACATAAGTTACATGTATAGAGGCACGTTCTTAACATTTTACGAAAACGTTGACACACATTTAGATGCCTTATAGAACCTTCAATGTGTCGGAAAATTTTGAACATGCTCAAAATTTCCAACGTTCACCGACGTGTTGTTAATATGTTATGCACACGTTTGATGAACACCAGTGGTACGTTTTTCGCTAGTTGTGTGCGATATGTAGTATTTTTTCATAGGCACCATTGTAACTAACCAGTAGCGCATTAGCCAATGTTTTATTATAAAATGAAGAATTTAAGGACATATGAATATTCCAAATGAATGTACAATCTCAGGTTATTTCAACATAATTCTGCTTTGGTTGATTTGAAATAAACTTTATAATTTATTTGGGTCCTACTACTCCTCCAATTCTTTCCATAAACCGCGGTCTTAGTAAAATTGAGCAACAAAACATTTTATTTTTATGTTCATATCACAGCGTGTGCAGAAGTTTTAGAATATTTCTTTACATGCTGGCGTGCTTTGTGCATTGTACATAAGTAAGGGACATGTTCTTAACATTTTACGAAAACGTCGACAAACGTTTAGATGTGCTATTGAACCTTGAGTTTGTCGAAAAATTTTGAACATGCTCAAAGTTTAAAATGTTCACCAATGTGTTGTTGTTATGCACACGTTAAACGAACACCAGAGGTACGTTATACAGTAGTTGTGTGCGATATGTAGTAGTTTCTAATAGGCACCCTTGTATCTAACGAGTAACACACCTGCAATGTTTCATTATAAAATGAATGATTAAAGAACATGTGAATATTCCAAAGGAATGTACATCGCAGATACTGACTTTGATAATTTAAAATAAACTTTGTAATTTATTTGGGTCCTACCACACCTGCATTTATTTCCACTTTTTCGATGGGCTTTCCATCGATGTCTACCTTTCATAATGACATTGTGATGCAGAATTGATTGATTGATTGATTGAATATTGTTTATCGTCTACTGAGCAATATTTCAGCTATATCAAGACGAGAACAAGTTTGTTAAAATCACTTTGGGGTATGGAAAGGGTCATAGGACGGGAAATTCTGACTGCCACTGGAAAAGTAGGGTGAAATCGAAAGGGGCGGGGAATTTATTCATGTAGCCGATCACCTACGGATCACTCAAAAAAGAGCTTGCTACAAGGGTTCTTTAACGTGCAGGAAGCGTGGCATTTCTTCCAACACGTAGACCTGAGTTTACATCCAATCCGAAAGATGGGTTGTGTATGAGGCAGAATTGAAACTGCTCCGACGAAAGATCGTCAAAATACTGTCTTTCACGCTATGCAGACGTTCGATGTATGTTAAATGGCCGTTGTGAATGCGTACACTTCGGATTGCTTTTGAAACGTTGCATTTTCCTGTTACACATTTTATTAGCGCTGCAGATAAGGTATGGATAAGTTTTCTGTGCGTTGTAGGTTGTTAGTATGACGTTATGAAAGCATCCAGTAAAAGAATTTCTGCAATTTAATCGGGTACCAACATTTTTACAAAAATTCTTGAACTTTGGCGCAGACATTGGCTAAGACGCTGTAGTGTGACGGTGTCTTTTAGATCAAAAAGTAATATCGCAAGTCCTTTTGTTTGAAAACTTAAATCAGAAGCTAATCTTGTACCACTTTCCTGATAAATTGATTCTGTTATAAAGAACTTGACAAATATATGTATTTTGGTTTGTTACATACATACTTAGAAACTAAAGTTTCAACAAGTTATAATTCTTAGTTTCGGGGGACACGATGTTACAAATCTTAAACTATGTCTTGATGTGGTAGCCGGGTTTGTTGCCATATAAGAACAACACTGAGCAATATCTGCAAAGCTAAACTTTGATACATCATTTGAGTACAGCTTGGTTTCATTTCCTTCAATAGCGTAAAAAACTTTTTTATATTTGTTGCAATGTTAAACCTTGATCCCCACTTGTGGCCTTAAATGATGTCAGATCACAAAAGAAAATGTATTTATCTTTCCCAAGAACCCTCGATACTTCATTTTCGTAACGTTTGGTTCAATTTCCGTAGGTAGTTTCAGAGAAGATTTCTAATAGGTTCAAATGATGAACTATATATATTCAACGCTTTTTGTAATATATTGGTTGAAATAATTTTTTGCTTTGTAAAAGAACTTCCATACAAATCTAATTTCAATTTGATCCCAGTTGTCACAGTAGATCAGAGATATGGTCAAAACATGTTTTCATATGCAGTTCGATGTAAAATTATATTCTGGACTAAAGCTGATTCTGGATGATAATGGATGAGTTATGGACGAGGTTACCCAATGTATGTATGATGACAATAGATCACACCCACCCTTTTGACAGGTGAACTAAAACGGAAAAAATGTGTAAAGTATTGTTTTCTGTAATTTTTGTACCTATGTCTTCTCAATGATTTTTAATGAGTAAATGTAATAAAAGCGTTGTTCCATTTACTTAATCTTATCATGTATTCATAGTGATTTTGTCCCATGTACATTTACTCTATATCCCTTTATTTGTTCACTTATCAATATACCTTGTGTTTCGTTCAACCTCAGTGGGATGTAGCCGAGTTTCTTAGCTTTTGCCATCATTTTGGCGTCCCTTGTCTATTCGTCCCAGCGCCATTAACTATTAATTTAAACGATCTCCTCTGAAACTTTAGAGCAATTGAAAAAAAAATTGATCCAAACATTTACTTGGTGTTAACCTTTGAAAATGTGTCCGGCAAAAATATATCCCAGTTAAGATGGTCGACAGCGGAAACAAAATCAACAATAAATCTTGGAAACACTTGGAAGGATTTCTCCATTGAAAACACAATGCAAATTGAAACTAAAATTGGTGACAACATTCCTGATGTTGTTCTCCTTTGTTGTTCGGAAAGTCAGAATACCACACATTGTGTCCACCAGCAGGGAACTATATTTGGTGTAAACATATTTTATTAACTAAATCACATATAACAATTTTACATTCAAATAGTACAATACACATTACAAAGACATTTTGACATAGTTATGAGGAATCCGGAAACCATAGCCGAAGCTTTGATATAAATCCGTTTCCAAACTATATTTACCATTGTACCTATTGGAAAACTAATTTAAGTATCTTCTCCCCCCTGAAACTGATCAGCCAACCGGAAAATTACTTGTTGACAGTTTTCCTAAATTGCCTTCGACCCTTTGAAATTGTGTCTGGTACATTTTGGCGTCATCCAAGATGGCTGCAACTGTTTACATAGTTAAAAATTGGAAACTTTGTGAAAACATTAAAAAATATTCACTTCTGAAACCACAAGACTTCTTGGAATCTAGCTTTGTCCTCTTTAAAATGTTCTGGTATGTCCGCATAAAATCAATGATGGCCATGAGCTGGGAATATTTCAAAAATTGGAACCTATTAAAATGCATTTTAAGATCTTCTCTAAACTGCGAATCCAATGGAAATTAAACTTAGCCACAAAGGTTTTAAGATGGCCTCCTGAAGAAATGTGTTAATTATGTTTATAGCTCATTCAGAATGGCAAAGAATACAATGACCTATTGAATATTTAAAACCTATGATGAGGTGAGCGACACAGGTTCTTCTATTCCGTTGATTCAAACACAGGAATTAATAATATTATGTTTTGATTTATCTTAAATATACAAAAATAATTATTATGCTCATTAATTTTCTACTTCACCTATTGAGTGTTTCTAGCTGTATCATATAACCGATAAAAATGATATAGTGTGTTTCTAGCTTTTGGTCTACTTGCTTCAGTTCATATATATAATACTACTAAAATGACAAGCTCATCGACCTTCTCTAGAGCGTTTTCTGTAACATACAAAATAAAGGGCTACGCCGAGCGCAGCATGATACGACCGCAGCATGTCGATCACTGAAATTTCAACAAAAGTAGTTAAAAGTGAATGTAGACACAGTAAAGAGCCTGACACAATAATTAGATGGACACAAAAAGAAGCTTGACACAGTTATTAGCTGGAAACAAACTACGGAAAAAATCAACCCTTTTGATCACTTATTGATAAAAAAAAATGTAAGAGCTATGCAAAATATGTTACTATCAACTAACACTTTACATCCATAGAAATAAAAAAAAATCCATCGAAATCTGATGGAAAATAAAGATTTGACAAATTTAGAAAAATTGCAATTTTGGCCCCTTTGACCCTTTGTAGCTCGGAAAAGGTAAGAGCTACGCCAAATCCTTTGACATACTACTGAAAGCTTAGATCAAGAGGAATCCCAACAAAAAAATCCCATCGAAATCCGATGAAAAATAAAGATTTGACATATTTAGAAAAATTGCAATTTTTGCCCCTTTGACCCCTTGTAGCCCGGAAAAGGTATATGCCATGCCAAATCCGTTGACATACCTATGTAAGCTTAGATCAAGAGGAATCCAAAGAAAAAAATCCCATGGAAATCCGATTAAAAATAAAGATTTGACATATTTAGAAAAATTGCAATATTGGCCCCTTTGACCCCTAGTAGCTCAGAAACGGTAAGAGCTACGCCAAATCCATTGACATATTAATGAAAGCTTAGATCAAGAGGAATCCAAAGAAAAAAATCCCATCGATATCCGATGAAAAATAAAGATATGACATATTTAGAAAAATTGCAATTTTGGCCCCTTTGACCCCTTGTAGCTCGGAAACGGTAAGAGCTACTCCAATTACGTTGACAAACTTCTGAAAGCTTAGATCAAGGGGAATCCAAAGAAAAAAATCCCACTGAAATCCGGAGAAAAATAGAAATTCTACATAATCTGCAAATTCGCAATTTTGGCCCCTTCGGCCCCTCATAGCTGGGAAAGGAAACAAGTTACTAAAAATCTAATAGCTGAGTGCTATATTAATTTTTCACAAGGAATCCATTGAAAAAAACTGCATCAAAATCGGACTTAAGATAAAAAAAATAATTTTTTTGAGACTAGCCCCTGTTGGGCCCCATTTATCTCGTGAGCGGTACATGCTACGTGAAATCCGTTGGCATACCCCAGATTGGAAATTTCCTCAGGAGCACACTGAAACAAACCCCATCAAAATCCAATAAATAATGAAGATTATACAGTCAAATATGTGAAAACACCCAATTTAACCCTTTTTTAGCCCCTAATTCCGAAATGGGTGGGGCCAAAAACTAAAGAAAAAAAAAAGTTTCTCAAGAATGTTCCAAGAAACATCATACTAAGATTTGAAAACAATCCGTCCACTACAACCAAAGTTATGCTGTCCACAGACAGGAAAATACCTAATTTAACCCTTTTTTGGTCCCTTTTTTGCCTCTTTTTCAAAAACGGGTTGGGTGGAAAACGCGAAATTAATACCCGGGCTTAAGCTTGTGCCAACAAACATCATGCTAAAATTTGGTAGCAATCCGTTCACTAGAACC
Organism: Modiolus philippinarum; assembly: GCA_002080025.1. Lineage (NCBI taxonomy): Eukaryota > Metazoa > Mollusca > Bivalvia > Mytilida > Modiolidae > Modiolus > Modiolus philippinarum. Next base: position 159,667 of record MJUU01004859.1, on the reverse strand, counting down.
AAAGTTATGCTGTCCACAGACGCCGACGCCGACGCCAACGCCGACGCTAGCGCCATACCATAATACGACCGCAAAATTTTTGCGGTCGTATAAAAACAACATTTAAGAATAAAAAACTGCATGTTAACTATATCCGAACTTTAATTAAGTGTTGAATGTGTCATTTCTTAATATTCTATAAATACTCGCAAGCTCTGGTAGTTTTCTGAAAGAAGTCATTTGGGTCAGAAAATTTAATCATAAACAAAATTTTTAAAGCAAAGCACATGCTGAATGTATGCGGAGAGAGTCTAAATTCTAAAAAAGAACTAATAAATGTTGACTGTATCCTTCTTTGATTTGTACATTTGTTGAAGTGTTGGGCATAATTACAAATAGGCCATTGGCTGAAATCACTTTCCGTGCACACCCCCCCCCCCCCCACTTATGATCCAGACCGATTTTTTTCAGTCTTTTATATCCCCTCTGCAAAATAAAACATGTTAACACGAATATAACCTGCACGCATAGACAGTATAGGGCCACTTTTATAGTACACCACACAAAATTCTTGTATTTTAGTTTTATTCTTAATTTTATCTTTTAAGCTCCATAATTTGTATGTAGATGAGTTAGATGTACTGACATTTGGTATCAAATTAAAGCTTATTTAATATACTTTACAATGAACACAAGTTTGGGCACATTACGCTATTTTTGTGATCTGGGGATGCAAAAAATATACCCCTCCCCTGCCAAAAATAGCGAAAATGACGATTTTGTTAGCTTTCAATTCCTTTCAGATGAATATATCTCATCATTTTATCTAGTTTTTATGCCTAATTTATCAGTTGTGATACAATGTTGAAAAATAAGACCATTAAAGTCCTTAAAAATTTGAATTTTGGTATAAAATTTTTGAAAAATCTATTTTTTCGGAATTTTAGATATTTTCACAATTTCGTCTTTCTTACTTCTGGATCGTATAAGTTTGAATATATATCTAATAATTGCCAATGCAATAATGATTTATGATATGTAAGCAACAAATTACGTGAAAAAATTTTAGAGTCAACCTTATTGTGGGATCAGAAATGCCAAAATTAGCACCCCTCCCCCTTAAATTAAGAGAAAATTTTTAAGGGGTCTTGTTTTGGCCATTCTGCTCGAAATTTTATGAAAAATGGGAATTTCCGTTTTTCAGAAATATTGCTAATTTGACTTAGAGATGTACAAACTTTACGAATTTGGTATCTAACGTAAAATGTTGATAAAATATTGTTTCACTATATCTAAGCTATTAGAAAGTATGCTTTTGAATATTTTAGACGAACTAAACTCTCATAAATTGCAAACATATTAACCCCCCCCCAAAAAAAAAATAAATAAAAATCAATACAATTTATTTCATTTTATCCAGCTTGAAAAGCCAATAATAATAATATTTCAAACACAAAAATGCACAAAGACGCCAATATATAACAAATAAGATCATGCGCGTGGTTTATGGGCAGTTATACAACAATTACACTTTGAATTTTGTAACATTCCGAAATCCTGAAAATTCCAATTTTTTACGAAAATCGCGCAAAATATTCAATTTTACACATATTTTCTGCGTTAAAATTGCATATTACGATATATCAAATGCATTTTAAAAAAAAGTAAAAATATTAGTATGTTTTACTCATATATATGTACAGACAGACATATTTTTTGCATTGTTTTAGCATCATTTTCTTGGGGTAAGGGTAATATTTTCGGTATTTAGACCCTGGTTTTTCTACACATTGTTTTAAGATAACTTATATATCCCCAAGAACAATGAATTGACATACCTGCAGATAAATCCTCCAGATTTGCCACATATAACTATTTAAATGTAAATTTTGGACAAATCCGAAATGTTGAAAATTCCGATTTTCCATCAATTTTGTACCAAATATTGAGTTTAATCTGAAAAGTGGGACTTAAAATGACAAATCATAATAAGATTAATGCAAAATATTTATATCCAATGCAGACTTTGCTGGTTTTGGTTATTTTTATGCGAATATAGACAAAAAAAATGACCACTTTAGGGTGAATTTCTTGGGGGTAGAGGTAAGACTTTAGGTATTTAGGGTCACATTAAACACTCTTTGCTTTTCTAAACAATGTATTAAGACAACTAATGTATCGTACAGAACAATTAAATGGCATATCTGCCGACATATCCTCCAGATTTGACATATATTACGACTAAACAGTGAACGCTGGACAAATACAGAAAATCCCCATTTTTCATCAATTTGGGGCAAAATATTGAGTTTAAGTCAAGAAATGGCTGTTAAAATACCAAATCATGATGTTATACATACAGCATTGTCATATATAACACACATTATTCGTGTTCTGGTTATTTTTATGCGAGCAAAGACATAAAATTGACATAAAAATGACATAAATAAGACATAAAATTTAGGGAAAATTTGTTGGAGTACGGGTGAGATTTTCAGAGTCACATTAAACGTTCCTTGATTTTTAAACACTGTTTCCAAACACCTTATATATCCCTTAGAACAATTAATTGGCATATCTGCAGATATTTCCCCAGACTTGCCATAAATAACGGGTTAAAAGTGAACTTTGACCAAATCTAAAATGTTGAAAATTCCCATTTTTCCTAAATTTTGGGTACAATGTTGAGTTTAAGTCAAGAAATGGCTGTCAAAATATCAAATCGTAATGCAATTCATGCAATATTGTCATACTGAACACACATTTTGCGTGTTTGAGTTAATTTTATGCGAACATAGACAAAAATTGACAATTTTAGGGAAAATTTGTTGGGGTAGGGGTAATATTTTCGGTATTCAGAGTCACATTAAACACTCAATGTTTTTCTAAACAATGTTTTAAGACAACTAATGAATCGCTTAGATCTATTAGATGGCAAATCTGCAGATATATCCTCCGGATTTGACATATTTAACGACTTAACAGTGGACTTTGGATAAATCTGAAATGTTGAAAATTCCCATTTTTTCGTTTATTTTGGGATAAATATTGAGTTTAAGTCGACAAATGGCTGCTAAGATAGCAAATTATAAAGTAATTCATGCAACATTGCCATATACAACACACATTTTGCGTGTTCTGATTATTTTTATGCGAACATAGAGAAAAAATTGACAATTTTAGAGAAAATTTGTTGGGGTAGGGGTAAGATTTTCGGTATTCAGAGTCACATTAAACACTCCTTGTTTTTCTAGGCAATTTTTTGAGACAACTTATATATCCCTAAGAACAATTAATGGGCATATCTGCAGATATATCCTCGAGATTTTGAATGTATAACGATTTAACAGTGAACTATGATAAATCTGAAATGTAGAAAATGCCCAATTTTCATAAATTTCGGGCAAGATATTGAGTTTAAGTCAACAAATGGCAGTTAAAATACGAAATTACAATATAATTCATGCAACCTTGTCATATACAACACACAATTTGCGTGTTTTGGTAATTTTTATGCAAACATAGAAAAAAAAAATGACAATTTCAGAGTAAATTTGTTGGGGTAGGGGTAAGTTTTATGGATTTAGGAAGATTATAATACTTCAAAACTGCCATAATTTGTACCAGTTGTGAAGAGGACATTGTGTACTTCCATTTTATTTCATCTTTTCATGAATTTGAACCACTCATAGATGAGACAAAAAAGGGACAAAACTTTGTCGAAAACGAAAATATTCAAAGTTGCGTTTTATTTGTCTATTTAAAGGTGATAGTTTGGTCATTCTAAACATATTTACATTATGTTAACATGCTTAAGTTTTATAAAAGGACATTAAAAGACCAAAAACAATTCCAAGAATTATAAAATGAAAAACATACTGGTTTCTAAGGACCGTTGAACTTACACGATTTCGAGAAAAATCTTAAAATTTATGTCAACATTTCGAAGGGGTAGGGGTAAGATTTTTAAATTTTTATAACGTAATGGGTATAGAAATGGTAATTATGTGGAATATTTGTAAAGCTTATACCATAGGCTATCATTTTATACCATTTTTTCATAACTGAATTTCGTTGGGTGGGTCTAAAAAAGGGGCCTGTTCCAATATTGCGTGCAGGTTATGCTCATGTTAACATGATTAATTTTGAAGAGGGGATATAGAAGGACTGAAAAATATGGCTGGGGATCATAAGTGGGGGGGGGGGGGGGGTGCACGGGGGGTTATTCCAGCCCATAGACTAAAAATATCTGGAGAGGAAAAAGATGTTTTCTCACACTTCTAAGCAGTCCGCATTCCGCACACTTATTAGGATTCAATACAATTTCCCTAAAAGGAGTAAAGTGCAAACACTAAGGCTTAATCGATCATATTTTCTCTGTCAAAATGTTTACTCTATCCGACGTCAGTCACATGATTACCACCCCTGTTGAAAGACCACCCAAGGACATTTGTGAGGAAGTGTTGTTCCAACTGACTCAGTAGTTTCAGAAGAGTATCTATGAATGCATTTCCAATAGTTGACTATATTAAACCATGTTACCCGCTCGCAGCCATCTTGGATGGAGTACGAACATTAAAATCGCAAACTTTGAAAGGGATCGGCAAAGGGCTTTTTGGCCAGGGTTGGTTGGAATTTGCTCAGTAGTTTCAGAGGAAATGATCTTTAAATGAGGGTCCTCACGTTAAACTGTGCTCCGTACTGACGGCAATCTTTGAAGAGATGCGAATATAAAATCACAAACTTGAAAGGGACCACCCCAAGAATATTGTGACCAAATTTGGTTCGCATAGGTTTAGTATTTTCAGAGGAGAAAATCTTTGAAATCATTTCTCTTAGGGTCCTATATTAAAGTTTGTTCCCCGCTTGCAGCCATTCTTGATGAGATGTGAACATGCTGGACATATGAAGAAATCGCAGTCATAGATAAGGATAACACATTTGCAATTCACTTATCTTCTATTTCAAATAGTTTTTGAAGTAAGAGTTATAAAGGGCTACACCGAGCAAAGCATAAAACGACCGCAACATGTCAACCACTGCAATTTAAACAAGTGCAAATTAGACAGAATGTGGACACAGTTAAGAGCTTGACACAGTTACTAGATGGACACTATAAGGAGATTGACACAGTAATTAGCTCTTACATTAAAGCTTGGAAACTGCAAGAGTTACACTAAATCTGTTGACATGTACTGACAGCTTACATCAAGATTAATCCAAAGAAAGTAATGCCATAGAAATCCAATTAAAAATAAAGATTTGACATATTTTCAAATATTAAAATTTCTGTCCATCTGACCCCTTATATTTTGGAAACGGTAAGGGCTACATCAAATCTGTTGACACATTCCCAAAAGCTTACAACAAGAGGAATCTAACGAAAAATCCAATCGAAATCCTATTTAAATGAAGATTTTACATATTAGGAAAAATTGCAATTTCTCCCAATTTGACCCTTTATAGCTAAGAATCGGTAAGAGATACGCAAATATGTTGTTGCATACTTCCAAAAGCTGAAATCAAGAGGAATCCAAAGAAATAAATCCCATCGAATTCCGATTAAAAATAAAGATTCTAAATTTTTCGAAAAATGTTTGCCCCTTTGACCTCTTTTAGCTCGGAAACCGTAAGAGTATCGGAATATTTGTTCATATACTTAACGCTTACAGCAAGAGGAGTTTAGAGAAAAAAAAATCCCATCGAAATCCGATGAAAAATAAAAATTTTAGGTAATCTGTATATTTGCAATTTTGGCCCCTTATATCTTTAAAAGGAAACAAGTAATAAGGAATCTAATAGTTTAGCTTTATGTTAATTTTTCATAAGGAATCCATTAAAAAAAACTGCATCAAAATCGGATTAGGAATAAAAGATTTAATTTTTAAGATTCGCCCCTTTGGGGCCTATTTATCTCACGAACGCTACATGCGACATGAAATCCGTTGACATACTACTGATTGGAGATTTCCTCGGGAGCACAATGAAAGAAACCTCATCAATATCCAATAAATAACAAAAATGCTACAACCACATATGATGAAACACACAATTTTGCCCTTTTTGGTCCTTTTTTCATAAACGGAAGGGGCCAAAATATTAAAAGCCAACCACAGCCTTCCTTTTGTGCCAAGGAACATTGTGTTAAAATTTCATAAGGGTTAATCATCTGGATCTCAAGTTATTAACCAAAATCAAGTGTATACAGACGACGAAGACGGCAGCGCCATACCATTTTACGTCAAATATTTTGCGGTCGTATAAAAACAATAAAAATTTTGAAAATCCAAAAAGGCAGGGACGGACACTGACTCCTATAAGGGTTGTCAGATCTCCTTTAAAAATGCAGGACATGTCCTGCATTTTTAAAGGAGATCTGACGACCCTTATGTTTAAGAATAATCAAAGCATGGAATGCTGTTAAGGCAGGTTCCTGGGTATTCACAGAAGTCCTGTAATTATTACTGTTTTGCTGAAATCTTGGCATGTAATTTTTTCAAGAATTAAAATCCGAAGTTTTCCTTCCTTGTTTGGGTTGTCTTTTCAGTCTTTGTATGGGTTGTTGGCGATTTATTTAAAACTTTATTTACATTCCATTGCCTTGTTCCTCTTTGTTGGTACATGTAAGTATTCCAGACAAGTGTTACACTCGGTGGTCTGATTAATGTTGTTATTTCTAACTTTGTCATGTTAACACTTTGATGATTATTTGACTGTGATTAAAACAATTACTTGTTTACATTAATATTCACTGGAACGGGATCTGAAGGAACCACCTGTAGAGGATTTTACTGATAACGGCCTTATCACAGGGAGTGGGACTTGCTCCCAGTCTAGAAAAAAAAAACTTTTGTTAAATATCAAACTTTTTTTCTAGGCCGAAGCAAGCCTTATCTAACACCTTCCAAAACATACTGAATGGGTTGGAGACTTCTTCTTATGATGGATCTCTGGTAGAGCATTGCATATTTGTATTTCAGTTTATCTACATGCACATCAGTTTCTTCGGTTGGATAAAAAATCATCAAAGCACTGGACTGCCGGAATGCTTTTAGCCACTTATTTTTTAGATCTACTATGAAATAATTATGTATATATATTTTATCAGGACCATAACGAGTTTTCAACTGACGTTTTAACATTTGACTTTCGTGATCTAGAATGAAGTGTTTTCTTATACCTGACTTAGATTTAACTTCGGATATGACGGATGACCGTGAACGTCTTGCCTTCGTGAACGTGTCCTTGGCGCAGTTCATCTCTGTTTCAACACAACGTGAAAAGTGAATTACTACAAAAGAAGGAATCACTGCAAATGATGAAAATTCAGCAAGCGAGCGCTTCCTCCTGTTGTAACAAATCAGTGACAGTTTGGGTCCTTCGAGGTGTTTCTTTGTGATCCAGTACAAGTGTTGTACTTGATTACGCTTGTGATTAGGAACGCCGTCGTAGATAAAGTTTAAACCTTCCGTGATTCATTGTTGACATAGTTAAATTGTTCTAAAATTTAAATGTAATATAAGTATTCTATAAAGAACATTTATTGTAATTTCGGATTTTTTTTAACCTTATTTGACCCTTATTTACAACGACGTATGTCATGCAGGCGTAACTAAGTATGGCCATTAATAGATAAACAAAACGCGCCACATGTCGGGACATTAAACAAAACAAATGTCTAACGATTCTACTGATCGTTGGGCAGCCACCCCGAGAATAATTAGTCTTTTATTTTTTAAGATAGTTGTAAATACGTGTACAGATCTGTATATACATAGCACTGAAATTATTTTAGACTTTTACATTTTAACATTAACATTAACTAAGTGCGAGTGCTCCGTAATATACCGGAGGTATATACCTGTACAGAACAGAAAACGAAACTACGGTTTGATTGATCCTTTTTTTAAGGTAGAGTAGACATCAATATAACCATTAAAAGGTTCAAAGTCATATATATTGTGAAATTCATACTTTTTGACGAGTTACAACAGCGAAAGTAGAAGTTGCTATGTATCAATTCATAAAAACTTGTAAAATCATAGCGCGCCGCAGGAAATTTTTATGAATAAACCGAATCGTGAATTTCGAATATCAATTTAAGTCCTCTGAGATAAAAAAAAAAAACATTGTATCTTTTAAAAGATATTAAATAAATACAATACACACATAAAACGATCTAGTTGGTCATAAAATGAACACTGTATTGCCACATGAATGGATTATTTTCTGTGCCTTCGTATGAATAACTGGTAAGCCGTACGCGTTTTTTAACGATAGTCTGGATCATTCAGACTCTTTTCATATAAAGTAGTCTCATAAATGTAAGAGTCTGGTTGAAACAGACTATTTTCAAGATAGCTTTTCCTCACAGCTAGAAGGCAGAGAACCTGCCTTAAAAATGGTCAGCATTGTAAGATATGCAGATCTTACAATGCTGGCCATTTTATTCTTAAAGTCTACCTTTATCATCTATTATTTCAATAATCAACACAAAAAGTAATACAAATACCAGATATTTTAAGGAAAAGGGCAATAACTCAAAGACGAGTTTTCAGATTTTCGTCAAAATTGTAGGGTAGATAGACCTTATCATGGTCATTTTACACCATCAGAATTTTGATATCTGTGATGGTTTATGATTATTTGCAAAAAAATAGCAACTTGATATCTGTGATGGTTTATGATTATTTGCAAAAAAAATAGCAACTTATCCCCTATGTTCTATTTTAAGTAACAGCGGCCATGTAGTTTGACTTAAAAATCAAAAACTTGAAAGGAGATACCCTGGCGATGCTTAAGGCCAAGTTTGGTAAATGTTAGCATGGTAGTTTCAGAGAAGTAGATCTTAAAAAAAAATTTAATGCCGACGACGCCAACACAGACGCCGGACGCCAACTGACTAAAGCTCATATGTCCCTTTGGGCCAGGTGAGCTAAACATGACCTAGTACCATTCTTACTAAACCATTTCAAGCTGTAATTTAAGAATTCAGAACATTTGGTTGAAATCTCCAGACTCCTCATTTTGACTATCGCATGGAAATATGGTGTTTACAAGAGGTAAATGGTATAACAGGAATATCTATATAACAATGGTATATTTTTATGGTACATACCTTGGAACAGGAAGCCAGTACTGGTATTTGCGGTATTTTGACAACTGACCCGTCTGTTTTTTTTTCATTTCGATATAGGTGATTTTTGTATTATAGATTATATATCGAGGAGATGTATCTCTTGAAACTTTCGCTTCTTATCGGCAGAATAATTAAAATGGGAAAACTTGAGCAAATGAATTGCTTTATTTGATAGATTTTGGTGCAACAAAAGGTTGACTGAATGTATACTATTATAATGAGGTCCATTCTTTGTGCCATCATCATGTTACATCGAGAAAATCATTCGCTTCAACATTATATACAAGACAAGAAATACAAGGTCATATTGTTAATTGAAAATTTTATCGATCAAGACCCTTCTGTTTTCAAATTAACAAATAACTCAGATAATTATTAAATCCTTGATAAGACCCGATACATATTATATATATATTTATGGCATATAGTATCTGGTTGAAAATCGAGAAAATGCTATTCAATTATAAATTTCGGAGGCATTTAAAATTTAAAAAATTGAATCACACTAATCTCTTCAAAGATATTAAATTAAAAGTGACATAAATTGATTTCACAGTAAATGTCAGCTTCCTGTACGGGTGGAGAGGGGGGGGGGGCGTTAATTTTTTATAAAAAGTAAAGTCAAAATCTGAAGAAAAAATAATTGTAAGCATTTCATATGGCAACTCCTTTGTTGACATAATAAGCACATAGGCATAAAGATACATTGTTTGGTGCCAAAAGGAATTCTTGTTTAAATAATATCCATGTTTTAAAATTCAGCCAGAATCAGACAACAACTCGAGTCCACTCGAGTACCTATGAGCAACTAATTAGCATTATAATTTGAATTGTTTTATCTAAATCCTAAATCCTAATATAGGTAATCAACGATTACGAAGTTCGCCTAATTATGGCACAGTGTCACAGAAACCCAATTTTGCCTGGATGCTGACCTAATATCAAAGTTGCATGCATATACAAGGTTACCGGAACCAACAATGTACAATTACTGAGCTATTAACTCGGATGTAAACATTATAATGCAAGTCGTTCATGCGGAAAATGTAGGTCAAAGTGACCTAATTTTGCCTGTATGCCGACCTACCATCAGAAATGCATGCATGTGCATGGCTAGATGATCCTACCATGTACAGTGACCGACAGAGATCTCAACACGACGTAAACTTGAATGTATGTCAGTCAAGCGGAAAATATAGGTCAAAGTGACCTAATTTTGCCTGGATGCTGACCTTCCATCAGAGATGCATGCATATGCAAGGTTAGATTATTCTATTATGTACAGTGACTGAGATCTGAACTCGGACGTAAACTTGAATGTAAGTCACTCAAGCGGAAAATATATGTCAAAGTGACCAAATTTTGCCTGGATGCTGACCTACCATCAGAGATGCATGCATAAGCACAGTTAGATGATCATACAATGTATAGTTACTGAGATATAAACTTGGATGTAAATTTAAATGCAAGTCAATCAAGCGGAAATTGAAGGTCAAAGAGATCTAATTTTCTTAGATGCTGCGTGCAAAGTTCGATGACCCTACCCTGCATAGTTACTAAGGTATATACCTAAATACGCGGACGCGGACGCCGGGGTTACTCCAATAGTCCAACTCAACTTCGTTGAGGCGAACTAAAAATACATAATTTGCAAAATAAACAGATTTTGTTATGCTGCACACACGTTTCAAGGAGTAACCTCTTTTCAGCAGCATTAGAATCAATCAAAATTTTAAAATACAACGTGAATTACTATTTTGACTTGAATCAAATAACAGTTTCAATTGTGAAAGTACCCTTCGACTTGAAATTTTCCGTGTATTGCACTTGGTGGATGTCCTTTGTTCAGAATCGAAGTACTTTTTATTGAATCAATAAATATTTCTGACCAATCGAAGTACCTTTCATTGAATCAATAAATATTTCTGACCAATTTTGGATTATGGTGCATATTATGGTGCATAATCCATATTATTTAATTCTAATGCAGCTGACTTGAAACACACGTACGACAAACCAAAATTTAAAGTTTATAATGCAACATGGGAATTTTTGTATTTTTCAACTCTAGCTTTCTCTGAACATATGACAATGAAACAAAACAATTATTCCAAAAAAAATAAATAAATAAAATAAAATGTGCAACTAGACATCGGAGAAATGACAGCGCCATCTCTATGGGGTCACAAATGCAAACTTAAATCTGTGTGGACACAATGTGAGTGTGGACACAATACATGCTTGAACACAAATATTTGAAACTCAAGAGTAAATAGAATGTAAGTATCCACATACCATAATATGGAATGACAACACAAACTTGCGACAAAATTCAAGTTTGTATCAGTTAGCATTGCAGAGAAAATAAGTAGTCAAGGGTCATCAACCTTGAAATATGACACATTGACTTCAACTGATGTACTGTGACTGAGATATGAACACTGGATGTAAACTTGAATGTAAGTCACCCAAGCGGAAAATGCGGGTCAAAGTGACCTAATTTTGCCTGGATGCTGACCTACCATCAGAGATGCTTGCATGAGCAAGGTTAGATGATCCTACCATGTACAGTGACCGACAGAGATCTCAACACGACGTAAACTACTTGAATGTATGTCAGTCAAGCGGAAAATATAGGTCAAAGTGACCTAATTTTGCCTGGATGCTGACCTTCCATCAGAGATGCATGCATATGCAAGGTTAGATTATTCTATTATGTAGTGACTGAGATCTGAACTCGGACGTAAACTTGAATGTAAGTCACTCAAGCGGAAAATATATGTCATAGTGACCAAATTTTGCCTGGATGCTGATCTACCATCAGAGATGCATGCATAAGCACAGTTAGATGATCATACAATGTATAGTTACTGAGATATGAACTTGGGTGTAAATTTAAATGCAAGTCAATCAAGCGGAAATTAAAGGTCAAAGAGATCTAATTTTCTTAGATGCTGCGTGCAAAGTTCGATGACCCTACCCTGCAAAGTTACTAAGGTATATACCTAAATAGCGGACGCAAACGCCGGGGTTACTCGAATAGTCCAACTCAACTTCGTTGAGGCGAACTAAAAATACATAATTTGCAAAATAAACAGATTTTGTTATGCTGCACACACGTTTCAAGGAGTAACCTCTTTTCAGCAGCATTAGAATCAATCAAAATTTTAAAATACAACGTGAATTACTATTTTGACTTGAATCAAATAACAGTTTCAATTGTGAAAGTACCCTTCGACTTGAAATTTTCCGTGTATTGCGCTTGGTGGATATCCTTTGTTCAGAATCGAAGTACTTTTTATTGAATCAATAAATATTTCTGACCAATCGAAGTACTTTTTATTGAATCAATAAATATTTCTGACCAATTTTGGATTATGGTGCATATTATGGTGCATATTCCATTTTATTTGATTCTAATGCAGCTGACTTGAAACACACGTACGACAAACCAAAATGCAACATGGGAATTTTTGTATTTTTCAACTCTTGCTTTCTCTGAACATATGACAATGAAACAAAACAATTATTTCAAAAAAAAAAATAAATAAAATAAAATGTGCAACTAGACATCGGAGAAATGACAGCGCCATCTCTATGGGGTCACAAGTGCAAACTTAATTCTGTGTGGACACAATGTGAGTGTGGACACAATACATGCTTGCACACTAATATTTGAACCTCAAGAGTAAATAGAATGTAAGTATCCACATACCATACATAATATGGAATGACAACACAAACTTGCGACAAAATTCAAGTTTGTATCAGTTACCATTGCAGAGAAAATAAGTAGTCAAGGGTCATCAACCTTGAAATATGACACATTAACTTCAACTGATTTATCTGTCCTTAGCTGATTTTGGCTTTACATTTAGATCATATTGGTTATTTGTTCTCTATCAGTTTTTAAATATCTTTGAGTTTATCGTCTTCCAAACATTTAGATTTTTATCTGCAATGAAGAGACATAAGTTGTCGAAATGCGCATATGCAGAAACGAAATTCACAGTAAACTCCAGTATTTATTGATTTGTAACCACTGGGTCGATGCCACTGCTGGTGGACTGTTAGTCCTCGATGGTATTCACCAGCCCAGTAGCAGTACTTCTGTGCTGACCCGAAAGCCGATTCTATTTGAAACCTTATAATATCTAATTTTTTTGAAAATTTTGTTAAAACCTAAGGAGTATCTCCCTCATGCAAAGCTCTGTCCTTAGCTGATTTTGGCTTTACATTTAGATCATATTGGTTATTCGTTCTCTATCAGTTTTTAAATATCTTTAAGTTTATGGTCTTCCAAACATTTAGATTTTATCTGCACTGAAGAGACATAAGTTGTCGAAATGCGCATATGCAGAAACGAAATTCACAGTAAATATCGGTATTTATTGATTATTCACATGCAAAATACCAAACGCTTATCTTAAAATGCAAAAAATATAGCCTTGATACGACTTGTCATTAAAAACGCAATATTTTGACCTTGAAAACAGAAATCAAAGTCAAACGTCACTTATCATGGTTCATGCACATCGTTTTGAAGTGATCTATCTTAATACAAACAAGTGTGGATCGTATTGCAAGGCAATACCAAGTCCCCTACCGGAAAGCAAGGCTTTGTTACACAAGCAAAAATGGTTAAAAAGTTTTCTGAGACAAAAGGCCCACAACTCTGTCAAAAATCAGTGGACCAGAACCAAACTTAATGTTGTTCTGTAACTCACTGAGGTAGACTCACATACTTAATATTAAACCAATACCTGCAATGGTTTAGAAAAAAAAATGCGGAAAACTGATATTTTACTAAAATTTTCTAAGTCAAAGGCCCATAACTCTGTCAAAAATCAGTGGACCGGAACCAAACTTTAACTTGTTCTGTAACTCATTGAGGTAGACTCACATACCAAATATTAGATCAATACCTGCATTGGTTTAGAAAAAAAATGCGGAAAACTGATGCGGGACTGACGGACAGACAGACAGACGGACAAGACGGACGGACGGAGTGCAAACCTAAAGTCCCCTTCGGCTATCGCCGGTACGGGAATAAAAAGCACATGCCTTTCTCGAAAGGCAAAAGGTTATAGCCCAAATATAACTTGCCATTATAAAAACAATAATTTGTCCTTGAAGAAAAAGGCCAATGTCAAACATCACCAACCAATATTCATGACAAATCATCTTGATTGATGTGATCTATATTGATGCTAAATACCAAATCCTTTCTAAAAAGACATAAAAGTTATAGCTAGTAAATGACTTGTCATAATAAAAGAAATAATCTGGTCACCGATCATGGCTCCTGGCACATCGTCCTGAAGTGGTCTATCTACATGCACAATATCAGGAGCCTATCTCAAAAGACAAAAAAAAATATACCCCGGACACAACTTGCAATTGCAAAAATACAATGAACTTGAAGACAAATGTCAAGGTCAAAGGTCGCCAATCATGGTTCCTGGCACACCATCTTGAAGTGATCGATCCACATACAACATATCAAAAGCTTATCTCAAAAGACAAAAAATTTATAGTCCAGAATTCACTTTGTTACGTACATGCAAACAGACGGACGCACGGACGGACAGAGTGATTGCTATGTAACGAGACCCTTATTTTACCAAACATGCCATTCATATTATCTAGCAATTACATAAATCCCACATTACCTCTTGAATCAGCCTGCTGTTCTCTGTTTTCTCAAGTTGTTCAGCTAGGTCAACAAAAATATCATTTGTCAAAATGTTTGACTTGAGAAGTTTTATCAGAACAGAAAGAATCCATAATTTGGTTCTTCCACCAGTATTTTGTTGTGACATCTGTCTTGCGAACACAGTCATAAGTTTGTCTTTTGGTATGTTTTCAAGTAATTCGCAGTGCAGTTCAATAGCCTATCCAAAAAATAAAAATTGAATATATATATGCAGGCACAAAATATTGAAGTATATACATACTACACCAGAAAATTGCAGTAATATGGGTCAACGTAGTATTCTATAATTACCAACCGAAGGTCACAGTAACTTGATAACTCTGAAAGCCTCTGCAAAATAGGTGTAAAAACAGAAGATACACATGTCCACCAACAAATAATAAATCTTATACAAATAAGATTAGGAAAATTAAATAAAAATATTAGAGAATGACATTGGTGTTTCCAAAACACAATATGTCTTCCGCAAAATACATTTTGATATGTTAAACTGTGTTCTCTGCTGGGAGCCATCTTGGATCTCATGTGGTCTTATTGGAAACATTATTCAAAGTAGGCTAACAAAGGACAATTGTGGCAAAATTTGGTTCCAATAAAAATTAAAGTGCTTACAGCCCTAATAGAAAGGTTGCTTTCAAAGATTTAAGTAGACTTGGTAAAGTGTGCAGTATACTTTCCACACTTGTTTACTATCAAACAGTGTTACAAATATTGAAAAATAAATAGGAGTCACAACATATAAAAAATCGTGCCAAATTTTACAAATATTTGAACTGATTATCATATTAAATGTATATTCTTAAGACCTCCAAATGTCACCTGAATAAAACAATTCATTCTTAAAAGTAACTTTGTAGTTTTTGCTCAGTGATAACAGTGTTATACGACAGCAGTGCGTACATAATGTTTTACCTCCCTTTCTATATGTAAACTGAACTCCAACATCGCGTTTTCTGTTTAAAAAATGACTGCAAGACTAAAATTCTCAAGAAAAATGAACAATATAAACGTGGACTAATAGTGTGTGTAAACGAACAAGCAAAATCAACAGGTCAAAATGAAAAAAAATATGGTGTCTAAAGCTTAGTTACGACTTCAATTGACGAGTTAAAACAAATCTTCAGATCAAATAATCAATCCAAAATAAGACCTCTGACAACGCACAGGCAATGAAACACAAAACTCGCACATTGCAACTAATTTCGCTTTGTCCATTTAAAACCTGTTGCGCATGCGCGTTAGGAACTTTTCCGGAGCGCTCTTGTGTTTATGTAAAATTAGTTCACCGTGTCGTTAGAATGTTTTATCCCTTTTAAATGCAGCTTAGTATTATATTGTAATCTAAGCAAAGATGCACTTTATTTAATCAGTTGAAGATTTCGAACAATGACAAGCCATTCTTCCGAAATCAGCCGAGGTTTCCCGATGATAAATTTTCCGTTAAGGGGGTAGGGGTATCGTCTTTATCAAATTACTCTCTTAAATGATCATCAAGCTTTTTCCAATCTGTGTGAATTACTTTATTTTCTCCCTGACTTATTGTTTTAATTCAAATATATAATTTTGATCAATTGAGTTTTTCAAAATGAAGCATCTGTGTTTCTTATAGTGCATTTCAACTGACAGGGCTTGTTATACAAACTTTCTAAAAAGTAGGGAAGATCTTTGAATGTGTTTTCGGGTAGGGCTTAATATTTAAATAAGTTGTTATTGGTGGCCGTCTTGGATGAGGTGCATACTTACTGGGCGTAATTGGTTTTATAAGGACCACAAAAGGACTATTGTGACTACGTTTGGTTCCAATAGGCTTTACGGTGTCAAAGGAGAAGATCTTTGAAGGTTGCACTCTAGTAAATAGCCACAATGCAAATTCCCATAAGAACTCCCTGAACAGCAAATGCGTTCACTCAGAAATGAGGAAGTTTCATAAAGACTCTTATATTTCTTTGAAAAGATGACATGTACCACTTTTTTCAAAGAATAAAAAATAGGGCTGTGTGGCATATTTCCCCACTTCGTATACTCCCAAATATCGACCTTTCAGGAACGCACACATTTTTTAGCAAAAATTCTGTCCCTGCTCCAATGACTATTTGGCAGCTAGAATACTTGTTCAAATAAATAGCCACCTCTGGTCCTCATTTTTATCTTTTCTAAATATATCTCTTTAAAGTAACATATGCTTTGATTCAATGGCAATCATTATTTGTATGTAGTGTACATGAATATTCATGTGTATATTCTCCCCAGAAGAGGTGTGGTATGTGAATTGTGTTTGTTTACCTTAGTGCAACCTATACATGCAAACTTTTGTACTGATATGTGGTCCAAATAGCTTCATGTGTAAGGCAGTCCATTTCTGAGCAAAACACAATGAAAGATTGCCAAATTATACCTACTGACCTTGACCTAAATATGGATTTCACAAGCATACCCGTTATTTACAATTTTTGGATGTTGAATAATCTAGATGTGGTAACATGCTAAAATGATGCAAAATACTTCTTGGTTATACATTTAACTAGAAGAAGCAAAATTTGTTTAAATCAAATTGAAAAACTATTTTTCATCACTTTTCATGCATTGTTTGCCAAGCATTGGCCAATATTCAATGCTCGGGGTGAAATTTTCATTGAGAGTCACACAACATCACTCCATCTTTTACAGCATGCCTTTCACTGGTCCAAAATTTTCAGCATGCCTTTCAAATACAAAAAAAATGGTTCAAAGAATCAAATGGCCAGTGTTGTTTTATAGGTTCCCTAATGGGTCTGTGTATAGAGTATATTGAAAATAATGATAAAAATAACTAAGTTAAAAGGTCTAAAAAATAAGAAAAATTTTTAAAAATAATTCCAAAAAGGGAGGTGCACATCTACAATATATATAGAAACACTTTGTGAGGTTTCAAAAGTAAGAGATTATAACTGTAGGAGGAGTTGATTTCACAATATAGGTACCCTTTGTTGAAAATGTCAATAAAAATGACTAAGTTCCAAAGTCCTTAAAAATAGGAAAAAAAATTCAAAATAATTCCAAAAAGGGAGGTGCACATCTACAATATAAATAAAAACATTTCGTGAAGTTTCAAAAATGTAGGTTGAAAACTGCAGAAGGAGTTGATTTCACAAAATAGGTACCCTTTGTTGAAATTGCCGATAAAAAATGACTTAAGTTCCAAAGTCTGTAATAAAGGGCTACGCCGAGCGCAGCATGATACGACCGCAGCATGTCGATCACTGAAATTTCAACAAAAGTAGTTCAAAGTGAATGTGGACACAGTAAAGAGCCTGACACAATAATTAGATGGACACAAAAAGAAGCTTGACACAGTTATTAGCTGGAAACAAACTACGGAAAAATCAACCCTTTTGATCACTTATTGATAAAAAAAACTGTAAGAGCTGTGCAAAAAAAGTTACTATCAACTAACACTTTACATCCATAGAAATAAAAAAAAATCCATCGAAATCTGATGAAAAATAAAGATTTGACATATTTAGAAAAATTGCAATTTTGGCCCCTTTGACCC
>MJUU01004859.1:117366-141264 GCA_002080025.1 Modiolus philippinarum | reverse complement strand
CCAAAGAAAAAAATCCCATGGAAATCCGATGAAAAATAAAGATTTGACATATTTAGAAAAATTGCAATTCTGGCCACCTTTGACCCCTGGTAACTCAGAAACGGTAAGAGCTACGCCAAATCCGTTGACATACTACTGAATGCTTAGATCAAGAGGAATCCAAAGAAAAAAATCCCATCGAAATCCGATGAAAAATAAAGATTTGACATATTTAGAAAAATTGCAATTTTGGCCCCTTTGACACCTTGTAGCTCGGAAACGGTAAGAGCTACATCAATTCCATTGATATAACTCTGAAAGCTTAGATCAAGGGGAATCCAAAGAAAAAAATCCCACTGCAATCCGATGAAAAATAGAAATTCTACATAATCTGCAAATTCGCAATTTTGGCCCCTTCGGTCCCTCATAGCTTGGAAAGGGAACAAGTTACCAAAAATCTAATAGCTGAGTGCCATATTAATTTTTCACAAGGAATCCATAGAAAAAAATGCATCAAAATCGGACTTAAAATAAAAAAAAATATTTTTTTTTGAGATTAGCCCCTGTTGGGCCCATTTATCTCGTGAGCAGTACATGCTACGTAAAATCCGTTGCATACTACAGATTCGAAATTTCCTCAGGAGCACACTGAAACAAACCCCATCAAAATCCAATAAATAATAAAGATTCTACAGTCAAATATTTGAAAACACCCAATTTAACCCTTTTTTGGACCCTAATTCTGAAATGGGTGGGGCCAAAAACTCAAGGAAACAAACGTTTCTCAAGAATGTTCCAAGAAACATCATATTAAGATTTGAAAACAATCCGTCCATTAGACCCAAAATTATGCTGTCCACAGACACGAAAATACCTAATTTAACCCCTTTTTGGTCCCTTTTTTGCCTCTTTTTCAAAAACGGGTTGGGCCGGGAATGCGAAATTTAAACCCGGGCTTAAGCTTGTGCCAACAAACATCATGCTAAAATTTGGTAACAATCCGTTCACTAGAACCAAAGTTATGCTGTCCACAGACGCCGACGCCAGCGCCATTCCATAATACGACCGAAAATTTTTTGCGGTCGTATAAAAACAGGAAAAATTTTCAAAATAATTCCAAAAAGGGAGGTGCACATCTACAATATATATAGAAACATTTTGTGACGTTTCAAAAATGTGGGTTGAAAACTGTAGGAGGAGTTGATTTCACAAAATCCGTATCCCATTTTCCCCGCCCGTAAGCCCGCCTGCCCGCCCATCCACCGGCCCTTTGTTGAAAATATCGATAAAAAATGACTAAGTTCCAAAGTCTGTAAAAACAGGAAAAAATTTTTAAAATAATTCCAAAAAGGTAGGTGCACATCTACAATATATACAAAAACATTTAATGAAGTTTCAAAAATGTAGATTGAAAACTGTAGGAGGAGTTGATTTCACAAAATCCGTATCCCATTTTCCCCGCCCGTAAGCCCGCCTGCCCGCCCATCCACCGGCCCGCCCGACATTCACCATACTATAAGCGGGATTTGCACTCCGTGCAACCCGACCAAAAATGAACTTTTAAACCATGAAATAAGGCTAAAGATAATTTCACTTGAAGATATCTTTCTGTTATTTAGCTTAATATTACATGACGGGTAATGAACAAGCAATACAACAGAGTGAACAGACCCCTGAACCATCCAACAATCATTTAAAAAGTTCTGAACTTATTACAATAGTGATAATTCTCAAGCATTATAAAAGAAAATCAAATATATGTAAATGAAATACAATTTTTCAGTTGAATTTTTCAAGAAATCTGCTGAAATAAACTGAAATCATACTAAGGCTATGTCCTAAGACCCCCAACTTTGGGCCTCAAATTTCTGAATTTTGACCTTTAATCTTTCAACTAATGCCAATCTGTTTACTACG
This sequence comes from Modiolus philippinarum, assembly GCA_002080025.1. Lineage (NCBI taxonomy): Eukaryota > Metazoa > Mollusca > Bivalvia > Mytilida > Modiolidae > Modiolus > Modiolus philippinarum. The sequence continues at coordinate 139,368 of MJUU01004859.1, read as the reverse complement.
AAAGCCGGAAGGGGACTTCCGAGTTCCGACTTCTGACTTCTTACTTCTAACTTCTTACTTCTTACTTCGATGTTCCGGAAAGGTAGCATTTCGGGATTGCAACATCGACTTCGGTATTTAATTTTGTCAGATTTGTCAGGACTGAAAGTTTCATAGTTTATGACCTATCGTGAAATCAAAAATTGATGGGTGTTCCATGGAACACTTGTGTCCCCTGCAGTACAGAAGAGCCATTTTTGGCCTAGTGAAGATAAAGAGAAAACATATTCTGCAAATTTGTTTGGAATATGAATTACAATTTTGGGGGTCTTGTAGACTAGCAAACTGAATTAACAAATGAGCTATGTTGGATTGGCAAACCTCTAAAGTCTGTAAAAACAAAATTTTACTTATAATGTGCATAATCAGGCCTGATAAACAACATATACTGAAAGTTTGGTTGGAATCTGACAGACAGTTTTAAAGGAGTCGAAGATTAACAAACTGAATTAACAAATGAGCTTTTCTGACTCTGTCAACCTCTAAAATCTGTAAAATCAAATTCTTAAGTATTAGGTGCGCAGTTATATCAACATATTCAGAAACGTTGTTTGATATATGATCTACAGTTTTGAAGGAGTTCCACATTTACAAACTGAATTATCAAATGAGCTATTTTGTCTCAGTGAACCTCTAAAATCTGTAAATTAAATATTTTTATGTATTTGATACACAACTAGATCAGGTGAACAACATATCCTGCAAGTTTGGTTGGAATCTGACTTGTAGTTGTGATTTCTGTTTTTATCACACATAAAGCTATCTAAGTTTTTTTATTGACAGTAATGCGTATTTTCTTCATTTTCAATGTAAAGTAGATCAACTATATTATCTTCATTATTTTTACTCGAAATATAGACTAGATATAAAGATTCTTTATTTGTTTGGGCTTCTAATGCAAATACATTGGAGTTGTGGATTAACAAACCAGATTAACAAATGAGCAATTTTGGCTCTGTGAACCTCTAAAATCTGTTAAATCAAACTTCCAAGTATCAGGTGCACTGCTACAGCAGGTAAACAACATATCCTGAAAGTTTGGTTGGAATCAGACAAGCAGTTTTGAAGGAGTTGCGGATTAAAAACCAACAGACTTCACAATGAGCAATTTGGCTCCGTGAGCCTCTAAAATCTATAAAACCATAATTCTAAGTATCAGGTGCAGAACTACCTCAGGTGATCAAAATATCCTGACAGTTTCTTTGGAATCAGACACGCAGTTTTGAAGGAGTTGCAGTTTCAAAACCAACACACTCACAATGAGCAATTTAGCTCCGTGAACCTCTAAAATCTTTAATATCAAAATTCTAAGTATCAGGTGCACAACTTCACCAGGTGAACATTAAATCCTGAAAGTTTCGTTGGAATTGGACAAGCAATTTGAAGGAGTTGCGGATTCAAAAACCGAAGGACGACACAGGACGACGACGCAGTGCGACGACGATGACGTAAGACGACGGATAGTAATCCCTATGTGTCGACTCTGCTTACAGCAGGCGACACAACAAAAATTGATTGATAGCTTAAATGGTGTTAGACCTACTAGCAATATTTGAACTATAACTCAAGAAGATAACAATCAATTTGGGAACAGAGAAATACTAAGGAGGGAGTAATTTAAATACCATTGGATAAAGGGGTTGAGGGACAGGAATTAGCCTTGACCCGGACACCTTCAAGACCCCCTTTTATGTCTTAGATAACAACAGTCTAGGATGTGCATTTTGAAATATAAACTTATTCAATTGACAGAGAACTTCATATATAGGAAATCGTGTTCAATTTTGCAATAGTCCTTGGAAGATAAATTCTTGCAATCGGAAAAGATTGATTTGGTTTTTGTTCATCCTCTCTTTACACACCCCCTTGGAGACGATTTAGGATGTATGGTGGAACTTAGTTCATCAAGGTTAGAGTGATAAGATTGGGAGGAAAGTTTTATTACCCAGTCCAGAAAGTCAAGGAAGTGGATGCATGGATACGTACACATTTGTTGGATTTTAACTCAGAGCGGTGTCAATACATCCTTAAATATTCAACCATCTAGAATATTATGACTTGAAATTGTTTATTTTCAAGGAATGAACTATATAGTTTACGTCTTGCTTCTTACTTCTAACTTCTTACTTCGATGTTGCAATCCGGAAAGGCTACGCAACACTGACTTCGGTATCAATATTGTCAATGTTAGGACTGAAGTTTCATTATATTATTCCTCTAGTTTATGACTAATATACAAAGGCAATAAAAATGATTGATGGATTGAACGTCCTAATTTCAACATTTAAGCCAAAATCCAAGACGAGAACAGATTTATCAACGTGATTAGAAAAATGATGAAGGGCGAGTCAGCCTTGCAATCCGTTACCTACATACTACGAGACTGTCTCAAGGATTCCTTAACGTTAACAGTAGTGTATTTTTGTGTGTAATAAGCGATGTGTTTTATTTGCATCATGTCCAATAAAAATAACAGGTAAAGGTGTGCATTAACCTTTAACACATAGATTCATTTTCAGTTGATTTAGATACATGCAGTTTCCAAGTTTTATGGATAATATTATTGTAGAGAAGAGTACTGAAAGTGCCTCACATGCGTTTTAGAATTTTCAAAAATCAGCATTAAATTTTACCCCTCCTGGAATACTAGGCAAGTAAAGGGATGTACCATAAATTTTAAGGATGAGTGTTGGGTGTTCATTCCCTGCTCTACATAATCAGTGTCGTACATCTTTCAAATATTTCTAACATCTTACTTATTACTTCTAACTTCTTACTTCTAACGTTCCCAAACATCCACTCTGCCTAAATCAAAAGAGCTTTACAATACAAGCTAAATCGTCTTCAAGTCGTGTAAAAGAGTATTACTCAACAACTTTTAAGGGTGTGTTTGTGTGTGTGTGTTGATAATGCTAAGTTGAAGACGATTTGCTGTATCTGCAATTTTTGTGTAGAAAATTGAATAAGTAATACCTTTACCCGTTATTTTTATCAGACATAATACAAATAAAACACATCGCTTATTACACATTAAATACACCGTTCACGTTTGAGAATCCTTGCAACATTCCTGTAGTCTGAAGATAACCGGCTACAAGGCTCACTCCCCATAAATCCTCTTTTACCAGTGGCACTCAGAATTCTCCCCTCCCAGTGTTTCCCTGTCCCAAATAAATCATGTTTTTATAAACCTGTTCTCGTCTTGGATTTTGGCTAAAATATTGAAAGTTATACGTTAAACACCATTCAATCTATAATTTTTATTGCTTTCGCCATTAGTCATAAACTATGAAACCTTCAGTTCTGACACTCGACAAAAGTAAATGCCAAAGTCGATGTTGAAATTCGGAAAGACTACCTTTCCGAATTGAAACATCGAACTAAGAAGTTAGAAGTTAGAAGTTAGAAGTAAGAAGAAAGAAGTCAGAAGTCGGAACTCGGAAGTAAGAAGCTAAAAGTAAGAAAAAAGAAGCTAGAAGTAAGAAGTCAAAAGTCGGAACTCGGAAGTCCCCTCTTACAAAAACAGGTATGAGTTTGAGAAATCAACATTTATAAGACATAATAATTAAATCTTTATAAAAACAAAAACAAAAAATTTCTATCACCACAAAAGTTTTGTTAATACGGTCAATTTTTCGAACAATTTTTCCATACAATGAAGTGTCGCGTGAAAAGGTGTAGCCTACAAAACATGTCAAATTATTGTGAAAAGTAAAAATGAATCTCGATAAACAGTTTTTAGCCAAACTAATGTTTATTTATTCATTTTCTTTGATTTGACCCTTACAACTATATGAGCTCTACCAAAAAAGTGCAACTTTGCTGAGCCATCATTATATTTTATATTGGAAAGACAAAAACTATTTTTTGTCCTATATTCTTCAATGACTAGGTGAAGTCTGCCTTATTAATCACTACAAAGTCATTCTGGTCATTTGAAGAGTAAAAGTCATTTTCACCCTATACATGCAAACTTTTGTACTGATATGTGGTCCAAATAGCTTCTTGTGTAAGGCAGTCAATTTCTGAGCAAAACACAATGAAGGTTGCCAAAATGATACCTACTGACCTTGACCTCATCATGGATTTCACAAGCATACCCCTTATTTACAATTTTTGGATGTTGGATAAACTAGATGTGGTAAGATGCTAAAATGGTGCAAAATACTTCTTGGTTACACAATTACCTAGAAAAAGCTAAAATTTGTTTAAATCAAATTGAAAAACTATTTTTTATCACTTTTCACGTATTGTTTGCCAAGCATTGGCCAATATTCTATGCTCAGAGTGAATTTTTTATTGAGAGTCACACAACACCACTCCCATCTTTTACAGCATGCCTTTTGACTGGTACAAAAGTTTCAGCATGCCTTTCAAATACAAAAATTGAACTTTTAAACCATGAAATAAGGCTAAAGTTAATTTCACTTGAAGATATCTTTCTTTTATTTGGCTTTATATTACATGACGGGTAATGGACAAGCAATACAACAGAGTGAACTGACCCCTGAACCATCCAATAATCATTTAAAAAGTTCTGAACTTATTACAATAGTGATAATTCTCAAGCATTATAAAAGAAAATCAAATATATATAAATGAAATACATTTTTCAGTTGAATTTTTCAAAAGATCTGCTGAAATAAACTGAAATCATACTAAGGCTATGTCCTAAGACCCATATTTTGGGCCTAAAAGTTCTGAATTCTGACCTTTAATCTTTCAACTAATGCCAAACTGTTTACAAAAACAGGTATGAGTTTGAGAAATCAACATTTATAAGACATAATAATTAAATCTTTATCAATAAACCAAAAAATGTTTATTAAAACAAAAGTTTTGTTAATACGGTCAATTTTTCGAACAATTTTTCCATACAATAAAGTGTCGCATTAAAAAGAGTAGTCTACAAAACAGGTCAAATTATTGCGAAAAGTGAAAATAAATCTAGATAAACAGTTTTTAGCCAAACTAATGTTTATTTAGGAATTTTCTTTGATTTGACCCTTACAACTATATGAGCTCTTCCAAAAAAGTGCAAATTTGCTGAGTCATAATTATACTTTATATTGGAAAGTAAAAAACTATTTTTTGTCCTATATTCTTCAATGAATAGGTGAAGTCTGACTTACGAATCACTATAAAGTCATTTTGATCATTTGAAGAGTAGAAGTCATTTTCATCCTATAGGTTGCACTCTAGTAAATAGCCACAATGCAAATTCCCATTAGAACTCCATGAACAGCAAATGCGTTCTCTCAGAAATGCGGAAGTTTCATAAAGATTCTTATATTTCTTTGAATAACAAAATACCGAAGTTACTTAATACCGAAGATGACATGTACCACTTTTTTCCCAAGAATAAAAAAATGGGGCTGTGCGGGATATTTCCCCATATATTGACCTTTCAGGAACGTACAAATTTTTTGCAAAAATTCTGTCCCTGCTCCACTGACTATTTGGCAACTAGAAAACTTGTTCAAATAAATAACCACCTCTGGTCCTCATTTTTATATTCTCTAAATACATCTCTATAAAATAACATATGCTTTGATTCCATGGCAACCATTATTTGTATGTACTGTACATGAATATTCATGAGTATATTCTCCCCAAAAGAGGCGTGGTTTGTGAATTGAGTTTGTTTACCTTAGTGCAACATGAATGCTTTCTGATAGGGTCCAACGTCAACCTATGTACCTGATTGGTGACCATCTTGGATAAATAGACTTCCCGTACATATTGTTCAAATGGAACCAACTAAGGACAGTTGTCAACAAGTTGAGCAAAGAATATCAGAGAAGATGTTGGAAAGAGTTTTCCCATAGGATCAAATGTTAAACTATGCTCCCTGTTGGCCAATTTTGGATTTGATGTTTTTTGGATAAAAATAAAGAAATTTATCGAAAAAAAGGATTTTACTCCAGATTTTCTCCAAAATCGCAGGTTAGGTAGATCTTAACGTGCTGATCACTTTGATCCATGTCAGATTTTTGATATATGTTTTTGAGTTATTTGAAAAAAGAAAACAGCAATTTACCCCTTTGTGCTACTTTTTGTAACGGCAGTCACGATGTTTGGTCTTTGGACTCGTCAGATACAGTTTTGAAACTACATACCCTTGTTATGATTCAGGCAAAGTTTGATGAAAATTGGCTCAGCAGTTTCTGGGAAGAAGATTTTTGAAGAAGTTTAAGTTTACTCCGGATGGAGGATAGACGCCAAGTGATTGCAATAGCTTACAGAATAAAGGGCTACGCCGAGCGAAGCATAATACGACTGTCGAGCAAATGTATTTTAAAGTTAATGTGGACACAGTAAAGAGCTTGACACAGTAATTAGCTGGACGCAAAGTAGGCCTAAGGAACATAAAAATTAGTCCTTTTAATCCCTTAAAGCTCAGAAACAGTAAGAGTTACACAAAATCTGTTGACATATTACCAAAAGGAATCCAAAGAAAAAAATCCCATTGAAATCTGACGAAAAATAAAGATTTTGCATATTTTGAAAAATTGCAATTTTGTCCCCTTTTAGCTCAAAAACGGTAAGAGTTATTCAATATCTGTTGACATACTACCAAAAGCTTACAACAAGAGGAATAAAAAGAAATCCCATTGAAATGCGATGACATATAAAGATTATACATTTTTTTTGAAAAATTGCAATTTTGGCCCCTTTGACCTTTACAGCTCAAAAACGGTAAGAGATCTGCTAAATCTGTTGATTTTATACTGTAAGCTTACAACAAGAAGAATCCAGAGAGAAAATATCCCATCAAAATCCGATAAAAAATGAAAATTTTAGGAGATATTCTTATTTGCAATTTTGGGCCCTTATAGCTCTGAAAAGAAACAAATTATCAAAAATCTAATTGCTAAGCACTATGTTAATTTTTCATAAGGAACCCATTGCAAAAAACTGCATCTAAATCAGACAAACATAGGTAATCAACGATTACAAAGTTCGCCTCGTTATGGCACATTGTCAGAGATGCATGCATATGCAAGTTTACATGATCCTAACATGTACAATGACTGAGATCTGAACTCTTCAATAAATTTTGGATGTAAGTCAATCAAGCAGAAAATATAGGTAAAAGTCACCTTATTTTGCCTGGATGCTGACCTTCCATCAGAGATGCATGCATATGCAAGGTTACGTGATCCTAACATGTATAGTGACCGAGTTCGGAATGCGGACCTAAATTTAAATGAAAGTCATTCAAGCAGAAAATATAGGTCAAAATGACCTAATTTTGCCAGGATGCTAACCTGCATGCATATGCGAGGTTACATTATCCTAACATGTTTAGTGACAAAGCCCTAAATTCAAACGTATACTTGAATGTTAGTCATTCAGGCGGAAAATATAGGTCAAAGTGACCTAATTTTGACTGGATGCTGACGTGCCACCAGAGATACATGCATATGCAGGGTTATATGATCCTACCATGTATAGTGACCGAGATCTGAACCCAGACATGAACTTGAATGTAAGTTGTTCAGGGAGAAAATATAGGTCAAAGTGACCTAATTTTCCCTGGATGCAGACCTACCATCAGAGATGCATGCATATGCAAGGTTACATGATCCTACCATGCATAGTGACTGAGATCGGAACTCGGACGTAAACTTGAATGTAAGTCGTTCAAGCGGAAAATATAGGTCAAAGTTACCTATTTTTGCCTGAATGCTGACCTACCATCAGCGATGCATGCATATGCAAGGTTACATGATCCTACCATGTAAAGTGACTGAGATCTGAACTCAGACGTATACTTGAATGTAAGTCATTCAAGCGGAAAATATAGGTCAAAGAGACCCAATTCTTTTGGAGGCTGTGAGATAGCCCAAGATGCATCTGTATACAAAGTTTGATGATCCTACCCTTCATAGTTACCAAGATATATACCTAAATGCGGATGCGGACGCGGACGTAGACGCGGACGCCGGGGGTACTCCAATAGTCCTCCTCAACTTCGTTGAGACGAACTAAAAAGTAAGAAATTAATATTTTTGAGATTTGCCCCTTTTGGGCCCCATTTATCTCATGAACGGTACATCCGACGTGAATCTGTTGACATACTCCAGATTGGAAATTTTCTCAGAAGTACACAGAAAGAAACCCCATCAAATTCTGATAAATAATAAAGATTCTACAGCCCAATATATGAAAACACCCAATTTGTCCCTTTTTGGCCCCTTTTTGAAAACGGGAGGGGCCAAAATATTAAAGACATACCCAAGCCTTCCTTTTATGCCAAGAAACATTGTTTTAAAATTTAGTAAGGATTGATTAACTAGAACTTAAGTTATTGACCAAAAAGATAAATGTCTACAGACGACGACGCCAACGACGACAACGACAGCACCATACCATTATACGACCTAAAAAATTTTGCGGTCGTAAAAACTGCATCAAAATCGGACTTAGAAACAAAAAGATAATCGCCCCTTTTTGACCCTATTTATCTCATGAACGGTACATGCGACGTGAAATCCATTGTCATATACCTGACTGGAAATTTTCTCAGGAGCACACTGAAGGAAACCCCATTAAAATTTGATGAATAATAAAAATTCTACAGTCAACTATTTGAATACACCAAATTTTTCCCCTTTTGGCCCTTTTTTCAAAACGGGAGGGGCCACAAAATCCAAAGCCACTAAAAGCCTTCCTTTGTATTAAAATTTCACAAGGATTGATCAAGTGGAACTTAAGTTATTGACCAAAAACAAAAAGGTCTACAGACGACGACACGGACGACGACGACGACAACAACGACGACAATGACAGCGTCATTCCATTATACGACTTCAAATTTTTTTGCGGTCGTATAAAAAGCTTCAAAATCGGACTAAATATAACACAAGAGCTGTTGCCGAATGGCAGCCAAATATACCCCCCGCTCATTGAACTCTGGATTGATATGGTAAGTGCAAATTTAAGTTGGTGTGGACACAGTACAAGTATGGACACAATGACATAATCTTCAAGAAAGAACTTTTCACAAGGATTCCAATGAAAATACTCTTAGACAAATATGAAATTCACTTTTTTAGCCTATTTGACATTTTACACAAAAATCATAAGCATTAGAGAAATTTCATTACAAATATTTTACGAAAGGATATGGAGTAAATGAACATGAGACCATAACACATATGTTAACTCCAACTGCAATAATTTTAATGAGCTGTATGGCCATTTCGGAAATTAATTCCTCATCAGCAGCACTAGAACCCAAACAAAGGAAGTCCATAATTTCAAAAAATGTTTAAAATGCATAAAACCAAACAATCTGAATAATCAGTAATATCAAATATTGCTAAGGACAAAACTATGATGAAGGGAGTTAATCCTTAGGTTTCAGAATTTACATGAATTAAGATAATAGTAATTGAACAAACAACACTTTGAAAACAACTATTCAAGAGGATAACAATGAAAAAAGTGTGTCTCTCCAACAGTTTGACTTCACAATATCTATGCTTAAATTTTTTTATTGGAAAAAAAGATAATTGCAGGAGAAATCAACAAAAAGTCAGTCGAATTATCTCCCCTCTTGTTTCAAACAATAATCAGATTTCTTCATGCACATCTAAATATAGTGTTTTTCCATTGTGTAAAGTTTCATCAAAATCCTTCAAGTGGTTTAAGAGGAGTTGCGCTTACGAGGTAACCCGTACATAGGGAATCAACGAAAAGTCAAAGTTGAATTATCTCCCCTTCCTGGTTTCGTACAACAATTATATTCCTTCATGCACATCCTATATAGTGTCCTTCCTTTGTGTAAAGTTTCATCAAAATCCTTCAAGTGGTTTAAGAGGAGTTGCGCTTACCAGGTAACCCATACATAGGGAATCAAAAAAGTAGAAGTCGAATTATCTCCCCTTCCTGGTTTCGGACAATAATCATATTCTTTCATGCACATCTCCATATAGTGTCCTTCCTTTGTGTAAAGTTTCATAAAAATCCGTGACGTGGTTTGAGAGGAGTTGCGCTTACCAGGTAACCCATACATAATGAATCAACGAAAAGTCAAAGTCAAATTTTCTCCCCTTCCTGGTTTCAAACAATAATCATATTCCTGCATGCACATTTCCATATAGTGTCCTTTCCTTGTGTAAAGTTTCATCAAAATCCTTGAAGTGGTTTAAGAGGAGTTGTGCTTACGAGGTAACTCATACACAGGGAATCAACAAAATGTCAAAGTCGAATTATCTCCCCTTCCTGGTTTCAGACAAAAACTATATTTCTTTATGCATATCTCCATATAGTGTCCTTCCTTTGTGTAAAGTTTCATCAAATCCTTCGAGTGGTTTAAGAGGAGTTGCGCTTACGAGGTAACCCATACATAGGGAATCAACGAAAAGTCAAAGTCAAATTATCTCCCCTACCTGGTTTCGGACAATAATTATATTCCTTCATGCACATCTCCATATGGTGTCCTTTCTTTGTGTAAAGTTTCATCAAAATCCTTCAAGTTGTTTAAAACGAGTTGTGCTTACGAGGTAACTCTTACACAGGGAATCAACAAAAAGTCAAACTCGAATTATCTCCCCTTCCTGGTTACAGACAAAAACTATATTTCTTCATGCACATCTCCATATAGTGCCCTTCCTTTGTGTACAGTTTCATCAAAATCCTTTAAGTGGTTTAAGAGGAGTTGCGCTTACGAGAAGTGTGGACAGACGGACAGACGGACAGACAGACAGACAGACAGGGTGATTCCTATATACCCCCAAACTTTGTTTGCGGGGTTATCTCCCCTACCTGGTTTCGGACAATAATTATGTTCCTTTATTCACATCTCCATATGGTGTCCTTTCTTTGTGTAAAGTTTCATCAAAATCCTTCAAGTGGTTTAAGACGAGTTGTGCTTACGAGGTAACTCATACACAGGGAATAAAAAAAGTCAAAAGCGAATTATCTTCCCTTCCTGCTAACAGACAAAAGCTATATTTCTTCATGCACATCTCTATATAGTGTCCTTCCTTTGTGTAAAGTTTCATCAAAATCATTCAAGTGGTTTAAGAGGAGTTGCGCTTACGAGAAGTGTGGACAGACGGACAGACGGACGGACAGACAGACAGACAGACAGACAAAAAGGGTGATTCCTATATACCCCAAAACTTTAATTGCGGGGGTATAAAAACAAAAGTTTTAACATTCCCCCTTTTGTACCCCTATTATCTCCTGAACGGTACATGTGTTACATGTTATTGCAACATGAAACCCATCGACATAATTCAGATTGGAAAGAAATTTCCGAAGGACAACACTAAAAGATACCCATCAAAATCTTATAAATTATAAAGATTCGAATCCTATAACAAAATATACGAAAACACCTACACTAGCCCTTTTGTCCCCTTTTTTAAACAAGAGCCTCTCAAGAGCCTGTATCGCTCACCTGGGCAATAGCTGACACAATATGTCAAAATAATCCCAATGTTTAAGGGTCTCATTTTCAAGTTTGTTGATAGACATAGATATTATTTGATTCAAAATTAAACTATGTTCCCAACTGGCAGCTATTTTCGATGGGGCGTAGACCGACTGTCATCTTTCTTGAAGTTAACCATCTAAGGATCATTGTGCCTCACTTTGGCTTAGTATTTTGGGGAGATCTTTGAATGGGGTCCAAGGTTAAACAATGTTCCCCGCTGACTGCCATCTAGGATGCTATGCGGACATGCCGGACACATTTTATGAAGGTGACCAAGTAAGGACCATTGTGATCAAGTATGTTTCAAATTGGCCATGTACTTTCAGAGGAGAAGATCTTTTAATATGTTTTTCCTATAGGGTCCAATGTTAAAACCACGTTCCCCACTGGCGGCCACCTAGGGACCATTGTGACTAAGTCTGGTTCCAATTGGTCCAGTATTTTCAGGAGAAGATTTTTGCAATATTGTTCAGTTTTCGACACAGTTCCCAGGGTGGCGGCCATCTTGGACGAAGTGCAGACTTGCCGGACACAATTTTTAAACGGGACCACCGAAGGACTATTGTGACCAAGTTTGGTTCCAATTGCCGCAGTGGTTTCAGAGAAGAAGATCTTTGAATGCTTTCCCATAGGGTCCAATGTTAAAACTGCGTTCCCCGCTGGCGGCCATCTTGGATATGATACGAACTTGCCACATAATTTTTTTTTAAAGGGGCCACCTAATGACCATTTTGACCAAGTCTGGTTCCAATTGGCCCAGTAGTTTCAGAGGAGAAGATCTTTGAATGTAGGGTCCATTTTTCGACAAAGATCCCACTGACGGCCATCTTGGATGGCGTGTTGACTTGCTGGACATATTTTTAAAGGGGACCACCTAAGGACTATTATGACCAAGTTTGGTTCCAATTGGTCCAGTGGTTCCAGAGAAGATGTTTGAAGAATTTGTGACAGACCAACCATGGACACAGTGATCACAAAATCCTACCATGGCAGAGCCAGGTCATCAATGAATTCAATGAATGCTAAGAAGCCTTATTGCTTTTTAATTATTAAACATGACATGATATACATGTATTCATGGTAGGCAAACAAAATTCACTGCTTGACATTTTGGATTAAATTGGCCCAGTGGTTTCAGAGGAGAAGATTTTTGAAAAGAAGTTTACGACAGACGGACAGACGACGGACGCCGGACGCCAAGTGATGGCAAAAGCTCACCCTGGCATAGCCAGGTGAGCTAAAAACGGTCAGGGTAACAATAATCAAAATCAATCTGAATCTATCTTTTGTTCTTAAAAATTGTATGAAAACTTCATAAGAATTGATCAAATGGAACTAAAGTTAATGACCATAAATAAAAACATCTACAAACAACGCCATCGCTGCCGTCGACAATGACGACGACAAAAACGCCAACAGCGCCATACCATTATATGAGATCATTTTTTTTAAATCCGAAAAAAAAAATAACGTAATTTCGGCTAAGAGCTACGGCAATCCATTTGCATTTACAACGAGAGGAATCCAAAGAAAAAAGATGAAAATTAAAAAAAAAAAAACTATCTGCATCTTTGCAATTTTGGCCCTGTTTGGCCCCTCATAGCTCGCAAGGGAAACAAGTGATTGAAAACCTGATTGTGCAGCATTATTTTAATTTTTCACACGGAATCAATTGCAACAAGAGGCTCTCAAGAGCCTGTATCGCTCACTTGGGTCCTGCAGCACTATAATTCCCAATTGATGGTCCATCTTTGGAGGTGTATGTACATAAAAATCAGAAACTTTTTATAAAATTTAATTAAAACTGTTCAAGCAGTTTCAGAGATTTTTGAATGCATTTTCCAAACTTAAGGGGCCTATGTTAATCTACGTTCCCTGCTGGCAGCTATTTAACATAAAACTTTGAAGTGGGTCACATAAGGACTATCATATTAAAATTTTACTGAAATTGTTCAATCAGTTTCAGAGGAGAAGATCTCATTTATGCATTTCCCACTGGGTCCAATGTTAAATTAGGTTTTGCTACTGGTGGCCATGTCGGAAGACGGATCAGCACCAAAGTAACAAGTTTGGTCAAAATCTCACAAGTTTCATTTATGCAATGTTTAAATTGAATCCATTCAATGGTTTTCCATGATATCTTTGTATGCATTTCCCCTTAGGGTCCAATTCATTGCTGGCAGCCATGTTGGATGATGGATAAGCACTGAGGTAACAACACTTGGTCAGCTTCTCTTAAGCAAAGTTTGGATAAAATCTATTAAGCAGTTCTCTAGAAGATCTTTTGTTAAATTAAGTTCACAGCTGGTGACACTTGTTCAGCACCTGACAGGCATCATTCATGTCATGTTTGATTTAAATCCATTCAGCAGTTCTCTTGAAGATCTTAGTATGCATTTCCCATGGGTCCAATGCTGTCGGTCATGTAAGATGACAGATTGGCACCAAAGTAATAACACTTGGTCAGCACCTCATAAACATCAGTCATGCCAAGTTTGGTTCAAATCCATTTAGTGGTTCTAAAGTAGAAGTTCTTTGTATGCATTTTCCCATAGGGTCCAATGATGAAATTAAGATCCCCGCTTGCGGCCATGTTTGATGATGGATCAGCACCAAAGTAACAACACTTGGTCAGCACCTCATAAGCATCATTCATGTCAAATCCATTCAGTGGTTCTCAAGAAGAAGTTCTTTGTATGAATTTTCCTATTAAGTCAAATGGTGAACTAAGTTCCCCGCTGGCGGCCATCTTGGAAGCGGTCGGAAAACTTGAACGTGTTAAATAAAATATAGTCCTTAACAGGCTGAACATTTTTGCAATTTAAACTTGACCTCTATCTCAAAGCGTTTTTGAAATATAGGACAAAAAGTAAAAAATCACGAAAAATTTGACCAATAAAGGGCCACAAGTCATATATAGGTACTTGGATTTTCTTCAAAATATCCATGTGGGTAGATCTTAACATGCTGAAGATTTTTGCAATTTGAACTTAACCTCTATCTGTACTAGTTTTTTAAATAAAAAATTAAAAACATCAAAATTTTGAAAATTTTACGGAAAAAGGGCAATAACTCTAAGACGGGTCATCAGATTTTCTTCAAAATTTCAGCATGGGTAGATCTTCTCATGCTGATCATTTTTTACTCTGTGAGATTTTTGATATCTGTAACGGTTTTTGAGTTATTTGCCAAAAACTGTAATTTACCCCTATGTTCTATTTTTAGTAACGGCAGCCATGTTGTTTGACCTAAGACATACAAAATAATAAATTTGAAACTAGATACCCTAGTGATGATTCAGTTAAAGTTGGGTTCAATTTGACCCAGTGGTTTTAGAGGAGAAGATTTTTTAAAGTGAGCTAACGACGGACGGACGACGGACGGACGGACGGACGACGGACAAAGGATGCCAAGTGATGGCAATAACTCACCCTGGCATAGCAAGGTGAGCTAAAAAAAACGGCATCGAAATGGGACAAAAACTAAAATCAGTATAGTTTTGGCCCATATATCTCGTGAACGGTACATGGCACATGAGATCCGCTATTTATAATTATAAAGATTCTACAGTCAAATAAGTGAAAACGCTCAATTTAACCTTTTTCTTTCTGAAACAGGCGGGGCCAGAAACTTAGGAATGTGCCAAGAAGCATCATACTAAAATCTAATGATAATTATTGCACTAGAACCAAAGTTATGCTGTCCACAGACGCCGACGTTGACGACTGCGACCTACCATTATACGTTCGCATTTTTTTTTTGGGTCGTATAAAACATTTAGATAATGAAAACCAAATGAAATAAATATGCCCTTTGAAAAAAAAAAAACTTCGAAAAGACCACTGATCGTGCATGAAAATCGAGCTACTTAATTGACATCAACTGCTTTTAAAGTCGGAGATCAGGAAGCGAGATGGCCTGTCAGTTGCGATGAAAGAAGCAACTATGTACAGAGTTTTCAATCATTATTCAGATGAAATACACAATGAAAATTAGAAGTTTGTCTTAAGATAAAAAGAAAATTGTCATGATGTATTTTGCCTACTTTGCCTCAATGTAGTTATGGCCATTAAATTTCAATAATTATTAGTCCTTGACATTTTTCGGAAATTTTGAAAGCATATTGCGCATGTATAGACCATAGACAACGATTCTACAACGAAATTAAATCCTTAAATTCTAAAATGACGTAGGAGTTTTTGCCGCGTGCGACATGCATGCTTGCAATTTGATGTAGCAATAAGGGTTAGTCTCTACATTACAACTGTTTTAATCTAAACTAAGACTGGAAGCTTGACGTAAATCTAACAAAATCACTTAATTTCATTACAGGCAAATCAAAAATCTAACAAATACATCAGAAAACGAATATCGAAGCGAGAACGAGGAAAGGGGGAAATTCTAAAATCATAAATCCAAAATCACGGTAATTCACATCCAGCACAAACTGAGACTAAAATCACTAAATTTCATTGCAGGCAAGGAGGATCAATGAAATAGTTTTAAAAACATAACAAACAACAAATAATAAAATAGATACAAAAAGGAGTAATAACAAAATTATCGAACAGTGTGGTCAAGAGCCGAAGTCCACGAGACAAAAGAAAAAAAAAAAAAAATAAATAAATAAATAAATGGAACCAGGGTGCACAAGTCGAGTTGCATCTTCAAATATAATGTGACCAAGTTAATGTGGAGACCCATGTTTTTCTAAAATTGTCTGTTTATTATTTTTCCTACCTAATACCCAAATTCCAAGAATTCAAAAGGGTATATTTTCTATTTTCATGTCTTGACATTTCAATATATAAATCTATTTTCGTTCACTGTGACCTTGACCTTTGGCCTACTTTATCTAAAATCACAAGAGTTCTTTCCCTCCTAATATCCAACAATATATCCAAGTTTTAGTTCAATTAGATGAAAACTTTTTGAGTTATTGTCCAGAAACCAAATTTTTCTGAAATTTTTAAACTATTTTTGGTCATTGTGACCTTGACCTTTGACCTACTTTCTCAAAAATCAATAGGGTTCTTCTAATACTGGTAACCAACAACATATGCAATTATCATTTCAATTGGGGGTAAACTTTTTGAATTATCACCCAGAAACCAAATTTCAAAATATTTTCAGTCACTGTGACCTTGACCTTTGACCTACTTTCTCCAAAATAATAGGGTTCCTTTCCTCCTAGTATCCAACAACATATCAAAGTTTCATTTCAATTAGATGCAAACTTTTTTAGTTATCATCCGGAAACCAAATTTTTCTGAAATATTCAGTCTATTTTTGGTCACTGTAACCTTGACCTTTGACCTACTTTCTCCAAAATCGATAGATTTCCTCCCCTCCTGGTATACAACAATATATCTAAGTTTAATTTCAATTTGATGTAAACTTTTGAGTTATCATTAGTGAACCAAAATTTCCTGAAATTTTCAGTCTATTTTCGCCACTGTGACCTTGACCTTTTACCTACTTTCTCCACAATCAATAAGGGTCCTCCCCTCCTGGTATCCAACAAGATATCCAAGTTTCATTTCAATTGGAAATAAACTTTTTGAGCTCTCATCCGGAAACAAAATTTTTCTGAAATTTCAGTCTTTTTTTCGTCACTGTGACCTTGACCTTTGACCTACTTTCTCCAAAATAAATAGGCTTCCTCCCTTCCTGATATGCAACAATATATTTAAGTTTCATTACAATTGGATGTAAACTTTTTGAGTTATCATCCTGAAACCAATGTTTGACGCAAGCCCGCAACACCAAACCAATAGCCGAGTTCAACTTCGTTGCAACTCGGCTAAAAAACAAAACAGGCGGAAACCATCGGAAAAACTGTTGACCGCAATGGTCCTGACTTGGTACAATTGCTTAATGTTATAATTTGTCATAACCATGCATTGTTACTTGCTAATCAAGGCCTTCAAGGACTTCAGTCGGAAAGAACTTATTGTAATAACATTGGTGAGATCTATCTTCTCATAATATTCCAGGTCCAACAAATCAGTTGTGTGCTGATAAACTTTATACATTATCCATGGAGAAAACTTTGACCACATGCAATTTTTAATAAGTTTTGGATCTCTTACGTTGATGAATGTAAATTACGCATATATATGTAGGACTCAAATCTACGGCAGGTTCAAAATCTATGGCAGACTCCAAATCTATGGCAGATCCTGACGTCACCAATCCAAATCTATGGCAGATTTAGGCAGTGCCAAATTCATTGCAGATTCTGACAGTGCCAAATTCATTGCAGATTTTGACGGTAACAAATCTATGGCAGATTTAGGCAGTCCCAAATCTGTGGCAGATTTTCACAATCCCAAATAAATGGCAGATTTACGAAATTCCAAATCTGTGGCCGATCTGACATCTAAAGAAAGCACATTTTCAAAACGAGAAATACAACTGTACATTTTCCACCAACAGCGTGGACATACACGTTACAAATCACTGTAAATTTCTTACGAACAAATAAAAACAAAACATTCGGAAAACCATACACCGAAAGATGAATAAAAGCTGATAAAAAAAACAAAGTTATTCAAAGCCAAACTCAACATTTTCACAATAGAGTCTGACTTACTCCTTAGATGTAAACAAAATGTATAAATTTAGACAAAGCAAGTTCCATATAAAATTATTTTTTCTTGTCAACACCGAAGTACTGACTACTGGGCTGTTTGAATAGGCCTTTTCGAAAACTCATTTGTCCCAATTTCGGCTTCGACATTTGGATACAATAAAACATTTCCGTTCATCAAGCTAACATCTGATCTATGGCTATGTCGACGTTTTAACCCCTCTTTTCCTTAACACAGTTCATAATACTTTTCACATTTGGATTACATACTAACTTTACTACAATTACAACTTGTTAGTCAACTCGTTTCGTCGTACCGTATGCGGAGTGATGATAACCGGAAGGAAAGTGTGATCGTACCTCTACTTGACTGGAGAGTTCCAATCCATGAAAAGATGACAACACTTTCTGGAAAGGGCTATACCCTCGGGGACACTGAACACTACTATAGCCATTAATGGTGAAATGTGGCCGTATGTGGCATTTTAAGCATTTTTTTTTTAAATAATGGTTTTCCTATGTTTGGGTTTTAGTGCTGCTGATAAGGAATGAATCTACGAAATGGCCATTTAGCTCAATAAAATTATTGCAGTTGGAGTTTACATATGTGTTATGGTCTAATTTTCATTCACTCCATATCCTATCGTAAAATATTGAATACAGGAGTTTGTCTTTTAATGCAGTGTGGAGTTGGTAAAACAATTCCCCGTGTAAGAGATGTATGCTCTTTATTTGTCTTAGATATGGTGTACTTGTACATGATATTATATCTAATGTGTACACTTTGTTCAATTACTATCATCTAAATTTATGTAAATTCTAAAACCCGAGGTTTAACTCCCTCCGTCGTAGTTTTGTCCTTAGCTTTATTTTATACTATTCATTATTGGGATTTAATTTGCATTTTTTATGCATTTTAAGCATTTTCTTAAAATCATGGTTTTCCTATGTTTGGGTTTTAGTGCTGCTTAGGAATGAATTTCCGAAATGGCCATACAGCTAAATACAATTATTGCAGTTGGAATTTACATATGTGTTATGGTCTCATGTTCATTTACTCCATATCCTATCGTAAAATATTATAGGTCTATTTTTTATAATTTTAAATTGTCTCATCAGTTCAAGTAAAATAATTAAAAAAAAAAAACAATTGGCAGACCATAAGCTGGAGATGAATAAAAGCTGACAGAAACCAACACTACTAATAGGATATTAATTAATGGGAAGTTGAAATCAGCGTAGGACACACTAGCTAGCTTTGTACGTATTGTATAAATTCTTTATGTAGATACCTTTTGTTTGAGATCGATGATGCTATCTGGCTACTATAATAATCAAGTATAATTGTTTGATATACATCTATACTAATCAGTATATACAATTTTTTTCTCGCATTTGGATCTATGTTATTTTGAAGGACCAAAGAAAAATTTCGGTTATCCTCTTGAAATAACGATTTTTACTTACTAGTATTTGTTTTGTCTCGATTGGATGAATCACAATTTATCATTCCTTCAATATTCCATTTTATTGAAACAATAAGAATGAATTCATTTGAATTGTATGAGCCTGAGTTTACTTTATAAAGTCCCTGAACTATAATAGGCTAGTCTTTCACCTATTATAAATTAAACCCTAGATCACTAACCCTAACCCTAGTCACTAACACTAACCCTAACCCTATTTCTAACCTTTCTTCCACCCCATTTTAATGTTTTTCATTTAGTTTACAAATTGTAAATATTCCATCATAGTCCTTCCAAAATGCATCGATGTTTGGATCTTTGGAGACCGGTTGGTGTTTGTCCATTCACTCACTCAAACACTTCGTCTCTAACGCAATTTTGAGTCTATTTCATCCATTGTTTGACTTCCACGTTTGCAAACAAATACTTTCATCCTGTTTTGACGTTTACAACATTGAATTTCCCGTAAAAATTTCGTACATTTCTCCTAGCATGTTAAAATGACAAAAACAACACATAATCCAACCAACAAGTAAGAAAGAAAATGACATAAAAAATCTTCCTTTTCAATATACACAATGAGCTTTTCATCTTTTGATTTTATTAAATTCTTCAGCTAAAGTCCGTTCCACTTCCATTAGATAATGGAAATTCTCCTCCGCTGACTTTAATATTGCATATTTCGGCATCGGATTTTGCATGGTTGTGTAAATATTTTGTACACTTCTGGAACCACTTTTAATTTGATGATTTTCAATACATATGGAAAAAAAACTTAAAAATTGATGGGTGTTCCATGGAACTCTTGTGGCGCCTGCACTACAGAAGAGCCGTTTTTGCTTAGTGAGCCTTTAAAATCTGTAACATTGAAATTTTAAGTATCAGGTGTATGTTTAGATAAGGAGAAAAACATAATTCTATTTTTGAAGGACTTATTCATGAAGATTAACAAACTTAATAAACAAATGAGCTATGTTGGCTTGGCGAACCTATAAAATCTGTAAAAACAAAATTTTAAGTATCAGGTGCACAATTATATCAGGTGAACAACATATCCTGAAAGTTTGGGTGGAGTATGATTTAGTTAGCTTTGAAGGAGTTCCAGATTTACAAATTGAATTTACAAATGAGCCATTTTTACTCAGTGTGCCCCTAAAATCTATAAAATCAAAAGTTCAAGTATCAGATGCACAACTTCATCAGGCGAACAACATTTCCTACAAGTTTGGTTGGAATCTGACTAATAGTTATGATGGAGGTTTGGATAAACTAATTAGATCAACAATTAAGCTATTTTGGCTCCGTGAACTTCTAAAATCTATATAATCGAAACTCCATGTATCAGCTGACAACTGTACCAGCTGTACAACATATCCTGCAAGTTTGTTGGAATCTGAGTTACAATTAGACTGGCGTTGTGGATTAACAAACTAGATTAACAAATGAGCTATTTCGGCTCTGTGAACCTCTAAATTATGTAATATCAAAATTCTAAGTATCAGGTGCGCAACTACACCAGGTGAACAACATATCCTGGAAGTTTGGTTGTAATCTGATCAGCAGTTTTGAAGTAGTTGCGGATAGAAAAACCGACAGACGACGCGGGACGACGCAGTACGACGATGTAAGACGACGGATAGTAATCCCTTTGTGTTTAGTCTGCTTCGACAGGCCACAAATTGCTCCATGGTTTTAAAGGGATAATATATTTAGCGCAAAATTATCGACAAGACGGGACCATTCTGAAACTAGATGTTGTCGGAAACGACAGCTATCCCCGCACTCCCTGTTTGACACAGAAAACAGTTGTTATACACCCTTGGCATATTTTTTCATTATTTTTTAAATCTACCTATTGATAGTCATTATTGTTACTAAGAGAAACCTAGGATATATGGTTGCTAGGTAGAATTCCAAAAATAAGTGGTCTTTGAGACTTTCAGGAAATTTACCAAAATTGGAATCAATATTTTTGAAATCCAGTTGATGAAAATGTTTTTCCTAAACTAAATAAACATTTCAAGTATGGTTGCTAGGTAGAATTCTCAAAAAATAAGTGGTCTTTGAGACTTTCAGGAAATTTACCAAAATTGGAATCAAATATTTTTGAAATCCAATTGATGAAAATGTTCATCCTAAACTACACAAACATTTTAAGTATGGTTGCTAGGTAGAATTCCAAAAAATAAGTGGTCTTTGAGACTTTCAGGAAATTTACCAAAATTGGAATCAAATATTTTTGAAATCCAATTTAGGAAAATGTTCATACAAAGCTACACAAACATTTTGAGTATGGTTGCTAGGTAGAATTCCGAAAAATAAGTGGTCTTTGAGACTTTCAGGAATTTACCAAAATTGGAATCAAATATTTTTGAAATCCAATTCATGAAAATGTTCGTCCTAAACTACACAAACATTTTAAGTATGGTTGCTAGGTAGAATTCCAAAAAATA
>MJUU01004859.1:95766-116986 GCA_002080025.1 Modiolus philippinarum | reverse complement strand
AAATGTAGGAGGAGTTTGTGTCACATGCCACATGTGTCTAATCCACATCTTTGGGTCTTTGCTAAAATTGACATCATGGGGCCTCTTGTTTGCATTAAGACCAATATAAAAAATCCGAAAGCTTATTGCGCATCTACAGACTATATGCAACAATTCTATAACAAAATTAAATCCCTAAATCCAAAAATGTAGGAGGAGTTTGAGTCACAAGAAAAGTGTGACGGACGGACGGACGGACGGACACACGGACGGACGGACGGACGGACGGACAGACGGAGGGTATAACATTATCCCCGAACTTTCTTCGAAAGTGCGGGGATAATAAGTATTGGCAGGTATTAGTCTCACTTTAGTCAGCTTTTACCATGTACTTGGACCCCCTTTTAAATCAAGAAAACTAGAGCTGTCGCCGAATGGCCACCAATTATGTCCCCGCTCATTAAACCCTGGTTCAATACAATAAGTGCAAATTAAAGTGCGTGTAGACACAACACAGGTGTTGACATACTACAAGTATGGACGCAATGATATACCTCCCCCTTTTCCTAAAAATTATAAAAGAGAAGTTCTGAGCCCCTTATCAATTCTATGGGTGCTAGGCAATCTTCCTGTAACGTTTCATCTTTTCTTAGGCACTTTGGATTTTCTTGCCTTTTTGCAGTTTCCATGACAACGACAACTATTTTGAAAATTCTGAGACCCAAAATCATTTCTATGGGTGCTTGACATTCTTCTTGTAGGGTTTCATCGAATGTGAGGCACTTTGAAATTTCCCGCCTTTTTTCAGTTTCCGTGGCAACCGCGGTCATTTTCAATATTCCAAAAGATTCGTGTATGCACATCTACTTAAAGTAAGTTAGATTACTTTGAAGTAGTTGGCATTCGTTTGCAAACTTTCAAAAAAAAAACACGAATAATTGTTTTTTTTTCGTTTGGACGGACGGACGGGAAGACAAGGGTGAAAAATGCCCCCCGGTTTTTCGTCGCGGGGCATAAAAACATACCTGTAAATGAATTAATTCAACAAAATACCCCATCATATATTTAAAATATGCATGCATTAAACGCAAACGAAATACTTGAAAGAAATAATTAATGCACTGATAATTTCTATTCGGTGTTTACATACAAAAAAGACAGTGGATTACAATTGTTTACCCCGAACGAGTGCACCTTTTTATTATTAGGTAGGTCAACTCGGGTCATCTTTTTTCATCACGTTACTTGGTCGTCCTTACAATAGGACAATCCATCACTTAGAAATTTTCACCTGAAAAAATTGTGAAAATGCACATGACCACATACTTTTGTGCATGCCATAAATGGCGAATTCAACATTTTTCAGTTAAGTATGGTCATTCCTTATTTTCATCTCAAATATGACAAATATTAGTGTAAAAATAAAACTGAAACCGTAAGATTTCAATTATCTTAAGGAAGTGGAAAAGACTTTAAAATATTATACTGTGATCCAATGAATTTTTAAACAAACAAATTCAAGAGCTTTCACTACACGTGTTTTACGGCATCCGTTCGCCGTGGTTGGTAATACTTGAACCACTAAATTGATTTATAATAGTCAAATCTTCCATTGAATATTGAACAGCAAAATATGAATCGTAGACTTGAAAATGCAATATAGTTTAATGTATAATAGTACACATTTATTAAATGTTTTGACGCAGTAGACCAGAATATTTGTACTGAGGTAATGGGAATGATCAAGTGCTCTATTGCATGAGACCAACGGTCGAGTGCAATAGAATACTTGCTCATTCCCATTACCAAAGGACAAATATTCAGGTCTATTGCATCTAAACCATTTAATAAGTGTTTCATTTAATGTAGTTATTTGGTTTAATCATGAACATGTATATGGATTTGCTTTTGTATTTTTGGTTCCTCGAGACCAAAAATGTTTTGACTTTGATTACCGTTAAAATACGGGGGTTGTTCAACTGGTCACCTAAAGTTAAAAATTTACTGTGATATTGGAGTTTTGTTTAGAGTACATGTACTTCAAATCACAATTTTTTTCACGAAAAGTCAAAAATTATCTGTTTGATATTAAAATTTAAAATGCATTTGATCGTAATGAACATACTTTTTGCAATTGATTTTCTTCATGACACTTACTTTATACATGTATCTCTTTTTTCATAAGTGTTATAAATAAAGTCGAAATCACAGACAAATAATTTTCATTAATGGAATCCTGTGAATGGCCATTTCCACAACTTATGTTTTCATTGTGGAAAAAAATTAAAAATGAAAAATCAGACAGAATTTTGGAATAAAATTTTCAAATATGTAGGTTCATTGCAACTATTGTCAGTCAAAATATTTAATGCGCTCTCAATAATATTTGAAAAATTGTCTGCAGCAAAGTACTGCACTTAAAAAGTTGCATAATACAATTAATCACATTCATGTCTATGTTTTGATAAAAGGCCAAGGTAGCGTTTGAAAATAATCCAATCAAAATGCTTGGATAAAGGTCGCCATGGGTCACTGCAATAGACTACTCAAGGAGACTATTGCACAGTGCAAAAGTCTCCTGGGATGCAAAGGTCATCCTGTTCTGAATACATTTATAAATATTAGATGTTTTTGATGAAATGAAATGAAATAAATCACAAAACACAGAGGTTTCTGTGAATTAAGGTTCTGCATATGCGCATTTCGACAACTTATGTCTCATTAGTGCAGATCAAATCAAAACATTTGGAAATCCACGAAGCGAAATACTGTGGAAGTACTTTTATTCGTGGACATCAATTTTCGTGGGAAATTAAATTCGTGGTTTAAAATTCTATGCATTAAACTTAATGGGGAAAAGCATTTCGTTGGGAACTTAAGTTCGTGGTTGAAGGGAAGGAAATCCACGAAAATTGGAACCCAAGAACAACAGCACTTTCACAGTATGTATAAAAGCTGACAGTGAACAAATCTCCAATAGAATCTAAATAGGAAGTCAAAATCAGCTAAGAACAGAGCCATGCAAGAGGGAGATACTCCTAACGCTTAAACAATTTTTTTACAAAATTTAGATATTGCAAATTTTAAAATAAAATCGGTTTTCGGGCCAGCATCGAAGTACTGGCTACAGGGATGGTGAATACCCTCGGGGAATAACAGTCCACCAGCAGTGGCATCGGCCCAGTGGTAGCAAATAACAAAAAAACAACAGAGGTTACTGTAAATTAAAGTTCTGAATATGCGCATTTCGACAATTGATGTCTCATCAGTACAGATCAATTCAAAACATTCGGAAATCAATGAACCGAAATATTAATAAAAGCTGATAGAGAACAAATTACCAATAGGATCTAAATAGGAAGCCAAAATAAGCTAAGGACAGAGCTATGCAAAAGGAAGATACTCCTTAGGTTTAAATAAAATTAACATACGTTAGCTTTTAATTTTTGTACTAAAAACCATCTGCAATATATTTTGTTCATTCTTCATTCTTTTGCTGAGAATTTGTAATAATTCAATTTCCCTAAAATTTGTCACCCCATAATAGCAAAATCTGCAATAGATTTGGGAACAGCTAAATCCACCATAGATTTGGGAACAACAAAATCTGCCATAGATTTGGGAACGGCAATTCTGCCATAAATTTGGAGAGAATGTAGTCAGTCATAGATTTGGAGTGACATGTCCTTTCTTACGTCAATTTCTGCCATAAATTTGGAATCTGCCATAGATTTGGAACCCGCCATAGATTTGAGTCCCACATATATTCAATACAAATACAATATAAACAATATATACTGCTATGTTTAGATTAAACCCATTCAGTGGTTTTCTAGTAGATCTTTGCATGCATTTCCCCTGAGGGGAACTAAGGTGGCCATGTTGGATGATGGACCAGCACCGAAGAAACAACACTTGGTCAGCTTCTCATAAGCATCATTCATGCCAAGCTTGGTTTAAATCTAGTCAGCAGTTTTCTAGCAGAAGATCTTTGTATGCATTTCCGATAGGATCTAAGTTTTATAAAGTTCAAAGCTGGTCACTATCATGACTATATTGGATGACGGATCGGCATCAAAGTAACAACACATGGTCAGGACCTGATAGGCATCCATTATTTCATGTTTGATTTAAATCCAGCGAGCAGTTCTCTAGAAAATCTTTGTGTACATTTACCATAGGTTATATGTTAAACTAAGTGCACTGTTGGCAGTCATGTAAGATGACCAATCGGCACTAAAGTAACAACAATTGGTCAGCATCTCATAAGCATTATACATACGAAGTTTAATTCAAATTTATTCAGCATTCAGTGGTTTTAAAGAAAAAGTTCTTTGTATGCATTTTCCAATAGGGTCCAATATCAAGTTCCAAACCAGCTTGGGGCCATGTTGGATAACGGTAAGGCACAGAAGTTACAACAAATAATCAGGATTTTACAAGCATTATTCATTACAAGTTTAGTTCAAATCGATTCAGTGGTTCTCAAAAAGAAGTTATGTGTATGCATTGTCCCATAGGGTCCAATGTTATTTAAAAATTAAGATCCCCAGCTTGCGGCCACGTTGGATAACGGATTGACACCAAAGTAACAACACTTAGTCTGCACCTCATAAGCATCATTCATGCAAAGTTTAATTTAAGGATGTAGACCTATGTTAAGGGACAAAACTCTTAAAAATCACTTGTATGTTTGCTAAATCGAATTTCATAAATATATTCTAAGCTTCTAGGTAACATAGATGAGTTTTATTCTTTTTCACATAAATGCTTAAAAAGCATCTATGACACTGAATCTTTCAAACGCCTTACCGATTTAAAGAGTTATCTCCCTTAACCTAGGTCTACTACCTTAAATCCATTCTGTGGTTCTCAAGAAGTTCTTTGTATGCATGGTCCCATAGGTCCAATGTTGAAATTAATATCCACGCTGGCGGCCAAGATGGATGATGAATCGGCACAAAAATTTAACTGGAAGTACTGTGGTCCGCTGGGCCACAAATGAATACCACCGCTTCCAAAGTGAATTACAATTCTTTAAACAGTTGTCCAGACCAAATTTGAAATCACCCTCACTAATACAAGCCAAGAAAACAGTAAGTTGAAATACAGCATTAGTTTAGTTATAGTTAAACATCAAAGAATCGGCAAACAGGAAGTGCATGCACAACTGACCTGTAAATGGCGTACACATTACAACTCATTATTACAAAGCTCCAATTTAAATTTGAAATAATTCTCACCTATACAAGCCAAATAAACTGTAACGAAAAATTATCATCCATAATTGGTTATAGTAAAACTTCAACATATTGGCAAACAGGAAGTGGTTATACGGCAGACCTCAAAATAGCTTACACGTTACAACTCATTATTATAAAGCTCCAGACCAAATTTGAAATCATTCCCAGCCATACAATTCAAGTAAACTGCAACGACATTTCACATCCATAGTGTGTTATAGTAAAATTTCAACATATTGCCAAACAGAAAGTAGCAACATGGCAGACCCAAAAATAGCTTACACGTTACAACTCATCATAATCTAGCTTCTGACCAAATATGAAATCATTTCAACTTATACAAGCTGAGAAAACTGAGACGAAAATTTCTCATCCATAGTGTGCTATAGTAAAACTTCAACATATCGTCAAACAGGAAGTAGGGACACGACAGGCCCTAAAATAGCTTACACGTTATCAAGCTTCTGACCAAATATGAAATCATTCCAACAGATACAAGCCGAGAAAACTGTGACGAAAATTTCTCATTCATAGTGTGTTATATAGTAAAACTTCAACATATCGTCAAACAGGAAGTAGGGACACGACAGAACCGAAAATAGCTTACACGTTACAACTCATCATAATCAAGCTTCTGACCAAATATGAAATCAATCAAACAGATACAAGCTGAGAAAACTGTGACCAAAAATGTGCGACGGACGAACGGACGGACGGACAGACGAACGGACGGACGGATACGGCCATCACTATCTACCCGCCGCTTTTTCAAAGCGGGGTATAACAATTGATCAAGGCTCATAAGCATCATTTATGCATGTTTGGTTCAAATCCATTCAGTGGTTCTAAAGAAGTTCTTTGTTTGGATTTTCCTATAGGATCGAATGTTAAAACAAGATTGCTACGCGTAGTCACATGTCCCCCGCCGCACAAGAAAACTAAAACCAATTATCAGACTACCATTAAAATAAAAATTTGGCATGGGATCCCTTGTAATGTAGGTAACATATACAAATGCTGAAATGATACATTTTGAGTCCCCTTTTAAAAAATAGTCTAGTAAATACATATTGCTGAAATGGTAAAGAAATAGGGTCTGTAAGTCTCGTCATGTGACACCGAGAAATCACAATAAAATTGCAATTTGAAAACGTTGCCCGCCAAAATATGACGTTGAAGCATTATGACGTCCTAATCTTGTGCTTGAAACGACATATGTTGTTGTTAAAAATGTAACTTCCGGGTACAAATTTTGTACCCAGAAGTTCCAAAATTGAACGAGACTTACAGACCCTATAAGAAGCAGATTTTTTTTTTTAAATTTCAATTTTCTGGTGTGGTTTCCGTGGCAGCAGAAAGCTCTACTATATATCCATTACAACCCATTTCAGACCACCATTCCAAAAAAATTTGGGCAGGGGTTCCCCTTATAATTTGTGTAATACATATTGCACAAATCAAAAAAAACATTTGAAAAGAAAACAGCTATTACTGATAGGCGTGTATTGTTGCTAAGTAGAATCCTCAAAAATAATAAGTTTTATAGGAGTTTCAGGAAATTAAAAAAATAAGAATTTTTAATTCTATTTTTGTTTTCACTCTATCATTCTGTGAAGCTTTTACAACTTTGCAAAAGAAATGGTGAATAAGTTGATTACCTTCCTTGGTTTCATTATCTCCCTTTTTTTTTAAATTATGACTTCTCATAAAATCTTATTTTTTAGTTTAGGGCGTCCCAAAAAAGTATTTTGATGTACATATTTAAGCAAATTTGATGTATTGTACATGTTCTAGTAATAAAAGGTACATTTCTATTTGAATTTGTTCCTATTTTTGGTATTAAATAATACCAAACACGAGATTTTATGCTTAATATCCTGCTTTTAATTTCAATCATGTAAATTGTTTATTATCCAAAAAGCTGCAGTCCAATATTAATCAAATAAATCACCTTATCTAGTACATATGGTGAGTAACAATCCTGAAAAATTTGAAGAAAACCTGAGAAGTGGTTTCTGAGGAGTTGCGTCCGCAAGATCTTTCATTGTATAACATTGTTACATTTAACCCCTACAATATTTGACGAATCAAAAAGGCGATGCGATATGATGTAGTACATATGGCGACTAACAATCCTGTGAAATTAGAAAAAATTCGGACTACCTGTTTCTAAGGAGTTGCGTCCAAAAAAAATTTGCCATTGTATAAATGTGTGGATAAAACAAAGTCCCATAACTCCCACAAAATTGATCTACTACTAATGGGGACTAACAATCCTGTGAAGTTTGATTGAATTCTGACCAGCGGTTTGTGAGGAGTTGCGTCCACAAAATTTGCCATTGTAGAATGTGGAAATAATCAAAGTCCAATGACTCCCACAAAATGGCGAAGCGATATGATCTAGTACGAATGGTGAGGAACAATTCTGTAAAGTTTGAATGAATTCTGACCAGCGGTTTCTGAGGAGTTGAGTCTACAAAAGTGTGATATACGGAAGGACGGACAGACGAAGACCATGACTAGTTCTTACCGTCGAGGTCCATAGCGGGACATTGGATGACGGATTGACATCAAAGTAACGACAATTGGTTAGCACCTAATAACCATCATTCATGCACAGTTTGGTTAAAATCCAATCTGTGGTTCTAAAAAAAACCAGTTCTTTGTATGCATTTTCCCATAAGATCCAATGTTAATTAAGTTTCCTGCTAGCAGCCTTGTTGGATAACGGATCAGAACCATAGCAACAACACTTAGTCAGCACATTAAAAGCATCAATCATGCCAAATTTGGTAGAAATGTATTCAGTGGTTTTCAAGAAGAAGTTCTGTGTATGCGTTTTCCCACAGGGTCCACTGACTCCCATGTTGGACGACACATCGGAACCAAAGTAACAACACTTGGTCAACAACTCATAAGCATCATTCATGCCAAGTTTGGTTAAAATCCTTTCTTTGTTTCGAGCTTAAAAGTTGAGATTTAAAAAAAAATAACTACAATACCTTGAAAATATTGACTTAATCTGGCTATAATTTGTGACGTAACTGATACAAATTGAGTACTGATACGTCCCGTAAAGACAGAGCAACTACAGGTTATGTTGTTATAAGTATGTATGCATTTTTATTTTTTCCATTTTATCACCCTCTGAGCTTTATTTTTAATCCGTGTAATCTTTTGCGTAAGCAATTTTTCAGATTTCATCAGTATAGTGTGAACAAATGAAAATATTACCTGTACTTGACACGAAATAATAAGTACAAAATCGGCGCAAATGAAAGAAATAATTGGCGCAAATGAAAAAAAAAAATCGGCGCAAATGAAAACATTAAAACATTCATGAAAACATTCATTAAAACAGCGAGTTCTAAACGAAATGCATTTTTCCCAAGATATAAATACAAAGAATTCAAAACTATGAATTTAAAATTCCAACGAAATAGTGATATTCATGAAAACCACGAAAATTGATGCCCACGAATAAAAGTACTTCCACCAGTATCTGAAAACACGCAAATTTGGCCAATTTTTAGACACAGGTCGGAATATAACAACCAAAACAAATCCAAATCCTTCATTTGTGCAAAAGAACATTGTGTTCAATTTTCATAAGGATTGGTCAACTAGAACTTGAGTTATCGCACAGAAACGAAAAGTCTACAGACGCTGACATACTAATATACGACCTAAAAATATTTGGCGGTCGTATAAAAAGATCAAAAGAATTTCACTGATACGAGCCAAGATATATGACTAAATACCGATATTACTGTGAATTTAAATTCTGCATATGCGCATTTCGACAACTTATTAAGTCCAGTGGTAAGTCAATGCAGATAAAATCTAAACGTTTGGAAGACCATAAACTCAAAGATATTTAAAAACTGATAGAGAACAAATAACCAATATGATCTAAATATAAAGCCAAAATCATCTAAGGACAAAGCTTTAGATGATGGAGATACTCCTTAGTTTACAACAAAATTTACACAAATTTAGATATTGTAAGGTTCCAAATAGAATCGGCTTTCCGGTCAGCACCAAAGTACTGACTACTGGGCTGGTTAATACCCTCGGGGACTAACAGTCCACCAGCAGTGGCATCGACCCAGTGGTAACAAATGACTAAATACCGAGATTACTGTGAATTTAAATTCTGCACATGCGCATTTCGACAATATATGACGAAAATGATTTATATTTAAATCTAAATTATAAATAAACAGGAAGTAGTAATTTATGCCAGTCAAGAAGTTCTTGACAAAAAAAATGTTGACGGACAAGAGATGGACAAGAGAATACTAAAGGGCACCTGCATTTCAACGGGATCCATAATAGATAATTGAATCTAAAAAATACCCATGATGACAATTTGGTAACATCTTCATGAAGATCTGTCCTGAACAGACATTCCACTGATTTCTTGATCAAATGTTGACAAAATTCTTTATTTGTTGGCATATCTGAAGATAAAAATAATGAGATTTACAAGTAATCTGAATTTTTTCATCTCATTACTGTAAGATCTCTGTATACCTAAAACCCTATTCTTCTAATGTTGGTGACGATCTTGGTAATACTGATCTGTCATTGTGATCACATCACATATTAATTTTGTGAGTTCATGATATAATTGGATGTTGAAAAGGTCACAAACACATCTTAAAAAGAAATTCCTTTACGAATTTTAGCCCTTATTCAAGAAGTGTCTTTTTTCCTGTCCTAGTAACTGATTATATTCACATCAAATTTCCTTGTCTTAGTAATTGATTATTTTCTCTTACAACAAATAAATTACTTTTTTGCATTAACTACAATTTTGCATACTTGTCACTGGACTTAGATTTGTGTTATTTTGTGCTTTGTTCCTTCGGTATTCTACTGCCGTTGTTAAAATAAATAATAAAGCCGAGCTAAATATTGTGTCAAAATTTCATTGATATTGAATATGTTTTGAGAAATTTATTGAAGTTCTTATGTTGACGACGAGGCCGATAACGACGGAATATATAGTCGCTTTCTCGCGCCTTAGCCTTCCTTGTCATAAGGGAAACACAACACAATCACTCTAGATAAGAGAAATAAAAAAAAAACGTGAATATCTAATAACAAGAACCTCTCAAGAGCCTGTATCCCTCACCTGGACCATGGCAGTCATAGATAAAAGACATTTCCTCTAGGGTCCAATGTTAAACTATGTTCCGTGCAGGGGGCCACTTTGGATTGGATGAAGACATGCCAAATACAAATTTGAAAGGTGTCACCAGAGGACTTTTATGATCGAGTTTAGTTCCAATTGGATTAGTAGTTCAGAGACCTAATCCTTTTATTAGAATCCGATACGAACTATCTTGATGCTGGCAGCCCTATTGGATGAGATGTGGTCCTCCTAGATATCTTTAGTAGAATGTACAATTAAAGTACTATTGTGTTCTAATTGGACAAGTTCTTTCAGAAAGGATTTTTAATGTGCTTGAATGTGTTATCCATTTCGACCCATTTCAGACCACCTTTAAAAATGATTTAGGCAGGGGTTTCCCTTATAATCTAGGTAATAATTATTGCCGAAATCAATACATTACAAGCCCCTTAAAATATTTGGGCAGGGGTTCTCCTTTTTAACAAGTGTTTACATATTTCTGGAAACAAAACATAAAATTTAGCAGAATACCCTTTTACTTCTAAAATTTTAGTTTTCTTGTGTTTGGTTTCTATGGCATCGAATGCTCTTCCGTTCATAAGAACCCATAACAGAACACCATTCAAAAAAAACTCTAATAGATGTCTTACTGGTCCCTATTGGTCATTTTAACTTACGAGAAAAATCAAACTTACCTAATCAGAAAATCAAAACATGCTCACTACAGACCATGAAATTGAGGTCAGAGACATAAGTCATATACTCGACTGTCAAGTACTCCATAAGACAAACTTAAACCAAATATCATTGACCTACCACGAACAGAGATACATACTGACCTAAAAAAAAAAACATGCTCAAAAAGCTGAAGTCAAAATCCATAAAAGCAACCTACATAAAACAAATTAGAATATTTTCCTACCAAATACCGTTATTCAGAATTAGATCTAATATGGAAAACATTTTCACGTGTACGGGACCATGAAATTAAGGTCGAGGTCAAAACCCATAAGGTAGACTGTCATGTACTAACAAAGACTAAGCTATATTCCCAATATCACTGCCCTACAATATACAGTTATTGATAAACAGCTGGTCTAATAGAAAAAAAACTTAACCCATGAAATTGTGGTCAAGGTCAAAAGACCTATAGCAGACTGTCATGTACTTACCAAACGCAACCTGTATACCAAATATCATTGACTAACCATCTGTAGTTATTGAAAAACAGACTGAAGCAAAAAACTTAACCTGCGCACTGGACTGTAAAATTGAGGTCAAGGTCAAAAGCCATATCGCAGACTGACATGTACTAATCAACAAGCTATATACCAAATATAACTGGATTATCTCTTGAGATACATACTTAAGCAAAAAAAAAAGAACATAACCTGGGAACTGGACTGCGAAATATACGTCAAGGTCAAATGATTTTGTGTACGGCAAAAAGAGTCCGATGTAAGCTACCCATGGACCAAATATTATGTTCTTCCATTTAAGGGTCCTAAAAACATCTTGAGTTTTACTCTGCACACCAAAGTCTCGCTTTCCGTGACTTTCAACGCAGGTATGACATAATCAAGAGATAATTATTTTAGCAAACTCATACAAATGTCTCCGTTTGAAATAACATTTTGACAAACTTAATGCAACAATATTTCATAAATATGAGGACTATAGAAAGACAAGTGTCGACCCAAATTGATGTCTCGCACGTCCCTACTTGGTCACAAAATTGATGTGAAACTCAAACTGACTAAATCCGAAAACTTGACATGTTCGCTAAACTGTGAAAATAGGGTAACTGACAAAAGCAATATCGGAGACTTTCATGTATCACCCAAAACGAATAGATACTGAAAAATAGTAATGGTGCATTACATGATACCCCGCCACGTTTCACAAAATTTCAAAGTTTAAAAGAAGCTTTCAGAGTTTAAAGAGGTCCCTGTGTACTTCTCAAGCCAAAATTAAACTTGGCCTGTGTTTTATGGTAAACAATTTACATACAAAATTAGAAGACTGTATGTTATTTCATTCACAAGTTATCAGTCGGAAAAACTAAAATTTGCAAAATTTCAAAGTTTCAAGGGGCATAACTCCAGAACCCCTTGGACCTCTGAACCAAAAATCGAACTAGGTCTGAGTTTCGTGGTAAACAAGATACAATATAAGTTTGAAGACAATATATTATTTCATTCACAAGTTATTAGTCGGAAACCCTAAAATTCACAAATTTTCATAACCCCTTGGACCTCTGAACCTGAAATCGAACTTGGCCTGAGTTTTGTGGTAAATAAGTTACTTACCAAGTTTGAAGACAATATATTAATTCGTTCTCAAGTTATCAGTCGGAAACCTTCGGGGACGGACAGACGGACGGACGGACGGACACATGACTGAGGGTATCACAGGTTCTCTAAACTGGAAAATGAGGTCAAGGGCTAAACCCAAATAGCAGGCCGTCATGTTCCACCTAAGACAAACCCACATACTAAATATTATTGACCTTACATCAATAGATACTGGGAAACTTAACATGATCACTGGGCCGTGAAATTGAGGTCACATACAGAAGCCATGTAGCAGACTGTCATGTACAACCAAATACCAACCTATATACCAAATATCATTGACCTACCACTTATAGTTACTGAGAAAATGGTTTATCACTAAAACTGAACGCTAACTTGACCGTGAAAATGAGGTCAAGGACAAAAGCCCATGACAGACTGTCATGTACTACCTAAGCCAAACCTACATACCATATATCACTGACCTACCTCTTATAGTTATTGAAAAAACTTACCTAAGCACAAAATCAACATGTTCATTGGACCGTAAAATTGAGGTCACAGACAAAAGCCATATAGCAGACTGTCATGTACTTCAGTACTTCTCAAGTCCAACCTACACACCAAATATCATTTACCTACCACTAATAGTCACTGAGAAAATGATCTTATCACGAAAACTTAGCATGCTCACTAGACCGTGAAATTGAGGTCAAGGACAAAGCCATATAATAGACTGTCATGTACTGCCTAAGACCAACCTACTCAGAAATTGACCTAATCACAAAAACTTAACATGAAAGTTAACGCCGCCGCCGCCGTCACCGCCTCCATACTTTGAACGCATATGTCTCGCTTTCCACGCCTTTAGTCGCGGGCCAGACAATAAAGAAAAAATTCCCCTGATGCCAACCCTCCTAAGGGTTAGCTTTAGATTTTGTGCAACTTCCTGTGTTTTCACTCAAATTTCAGCCAAAGCTTCGACAGTCAGGTGCTCTCGCAAAAGACACGCGTGTTTCTTATATTGACAGGTTAATATAATAGCTGTGTATTAAGATGACAATTAAATATGCAGTAACACCATATTATCTGTGAACAGTGGAATGCTTTTGCAAATAAATAAATGAAAAATGAATTGCAATGCATTTGCAGATATTTAATAAAGAGTTCTTAAAAAATTGAAACATATGATGTCTACACAAAAACAAAGTATATATAAGCGTCTGAAATCAAAGACCAACCGAGTTAGAGTTTTAGGATGTGATATTATCGAGAACATCTTTCCACTGAGGAATTTGACCATTACAATTTGAGTGACACGCAACACTACATTTAAATTTCACTGTTGCATATAAGGCCCCATTTCGATGAATTTACATCTCGTCAGTGCAACTCGAATCTAAAAATTGGAAAACCGCTGCCGAAATATTACTTCCTCGGAAGGGTGTATAAGACTGGAGATTGGCTGGTACATTTCCTGTCCCTGCCCATTTGGAAATTTAAATGTAGTGTTGCGTGTCACTCAAATTGTAATGGTCAAATTCCTCAGTGGAAAGACCAAAATCCGATCTATTAAAATTTCGGGACCTACTTAATACCTTAGACCCGTCTATCAAACTTGCTATGGAAACCAGCGAACTGGAACTACCCTTTCTAGACATTTTAATTAAAAAAACCGGAACTCGAATTGTTACCGACATATATTATAAATCAACAGACACACATCAATACCTTAATTTTCATTCTGACATTCATATCACCCTTCACATACAAAACGGAACATTCCTTACTGCATGGCAAGGAGAATCTGTGCAATTGTTATCTTCGGACATTGAATTACGACAATTCTTAATACGTCAGCAATATCCAACAAGAGCTGTCGCCGAATGGCAGCCAAAGATACCCCCGCTCATTGAACCCTGAATCGATATGGTAAGTGCAAAATTAATTTGGTGTGGACACAATACAGGTGCGGACACAGTACAAGTGTGGACACAATGATATAATCTTCAAGAAAAAACTTTTCACAAGGGTTCCAATGAAAACACTCTGTCTAAATAAGACAAATATAAAATTCACCCTTTTCAGCCTATTTGACATTTTACACATCTACATATAGTGTTCATCCTTTGTCTAAAGTTTCATCAAAATCCTTCAAGTGGATTAAGAGGAGTTGTGCGTAAGAGGTAATCCATACATAGGGAATCAAGGAAAACTCAAAGTTAAATTATCTCCCCTTCCTGGTTTCTGACAATAATTATATTCCTTCATGCACATCTCCATATAGTGTTCTTACTTTGTGTAAAGTTTCATTAAATTCTTTCAAGTGGTTTAAGAGGAGTTGCGCTTACGAGGTAACCCATACATGGGGAATCAACAAAAAGTCGAAGTTCAATTATCTCCCCTCTCTGGTTTTGAGCAATAATAATATTTCTTCATGCACGTCTCCATATAGTGTCCTTCCTTTGTGTAAAGTTTCATCAAAATCCTTCAAGTGGTTTAAGAGGAGTTGCGCTTACGAGGTAACCTATAAATAGGGAATCAACGAAAAGTCAAAGTCAGATTATCTCCCCTTCCTGGTTTCGGACAATAATTATATTCCTTCATGCACAATCCATATAGTGTGCTTCCGTTGTGTAAAGTTTCATCAAAATCCTTCAAGTGGTTTAAGAGGAGTTGCGCTTACGAGAAGAGTGGACAGACGGACAGACGGACGGACAGACAGACAGGGTGATTCCTATATACCCCCCAAACTTTGTTTGCGGGGGGTATAATAAGACTTATTGATAATGGTATTAAGAATGGGAAACGGCTAACATTACAAGAACTCAGAACACCGAATGATGAACGCTAACAAAATTATTCCATTTGTATGTAGACATGATCCAAATAACTAAATACCGAAGTCACTGAGAATTTACTTACTGTATATGCGCATTTCGACAACTTATGTCTCTTTAGTGCAGATAAAATCTAAACGTTTGGAAGACCATAAACTCAAAGATATGTAAAAAATGATAGAGAACAAACAACCAATATGATCTAAATATGAAGCCAAAATCCGCCAAAATTACCAAATATGTTCAATCTCTTTAGATCAGCTCTCCCGCTACTTCATCAGAGCGACAAAATGAAACAACTGGTCCCTCGAGAAAATTTAATTTACAGTCGCCGACAGCCTAAAAATCTATAAAAAAAAACCACCTGACAAAGGCAAAATTTAGCTCAACGGAAGATGAATTTTCAGTGAAAGCCTGTGGCGACACAAGATGTGAAGTCTGTTCTAAAGAATACAACTACTTCGAAACCAGTCATATAAAACATTTCCGTAACGGTAATTTTTTCCGGGTAAACGCAAATATGACGTGTAAATCAACAAACTTTATATACTGCATAACCTGTGATACCTGCCAAGATTGCTACATTGGGCAGACAGGAAATAGCATAAGCGAACGAGTCCACGTCCACAAGCAACAAATTAGGCACCCGGAGTACCGACAAATACCACTTAGTGAACATTTAGACAGATGTGGAAAAGGGAAATTCAAAATTATGCCGCTATTTAAATGTAATAAAAAAAATGACACATACTTTTATCAGATCAGAATTGGCTAAACAGGATCGACAAAATCACTATGGTATCAAGATTTTCATTCAAAGTTTTAAAGAAAACCTTCTTTTGGACCCAAAAAGATGTTTGCTTCAATATTTATCAGTAACTAAGAAGTTCAAAGCATTTAATCAGGAGAAGACAATTTTTTCTTTCTCTTGTTCAGCCTCACAATGCTGTTAGTGCTCAAACTATTTCACATTGGTTAGTTAAAACAATTCGTAAAGCATATGAAGGTAAGTTTTCAAGTCCGTGCTCATTCAACTAGAGCTATTTGCCCCTCATGGGCTCTGTTTAATGGTGCATCCGTAAGCTCAGTTTTAGAGGCTGCAGATTCAGACACACTATGAAACAAGGACACCACTTGAGTACGGGACAAAAAAAGAAAAATGAAGACACACATACAGATGAACAACACGGACCCAATAAAAACCATGGGTGAGATCAGGTGTACCGGTAGAGTAAGCATCTTTTGCTTCTATTAAGACACCCGCCGTGTTGAACATGTCAACTCCGGTAGTAAAGTCGAATCCGATAGAGGAAAAACAGACTTTTGTTGTAGAGGGAAAGATCTGTTGTCATCTGGGAAACAGATATACCATAGCGATCCACAAGATCGTGATGTCGACCGTAAAACTTCTGTAGTGATGACTTTAAGTTTTTTGTAACGTACCCTTGCTTAAGTAGTCTATTTGCAAGCAACTGAGCTCTATCAAGGAACGAACACACAACCTCGAGTAGCGAATGAGTTGTGAGATGTAAACGCCATATGCTGGTGCTTTTGGAATGTTGCTACAAAGAAAAGGGATGTTGACTATTGGAAAAGTGAAGTCATCGCGTTTGTCATACAGGCTAGTTTGTAATGTACCTCTGTTGTCAATTTCAAGATGTAGGCCAAGGAACGAAGCCGATGTGGAAGTATCTGTAGTATCTGTAGATTTTATATGAGAGAAATTGATGTTGATGTTCTTAGAAGTTAATCTTACCAGCCAGTTGCGTCTGGATGTATATTTAACATTTGTTTGTTATTTTGGTGGAAGAAGTTTTTACCATTTTATTTTGGTGGAATAATTTTAAATCTTTAAGAATTTGATGAAGTTTGAAGCTAGAAATTTAAAGCTCATCTCCTGAGGTAAGTTTTTTATTGCTTTGCAACCATCCTATTGGTTAATATGGTAAGTTTATTGAAATGATATAAAATTAAATAATTTGTAACTTCATGTTACAATTTTATGAATGAAATAAACTTACCATATTAATAACCCACCTCAACTCCGTTTAAATCTCAAGCGTGTATCACTATGATTTAGTCGATTTTCCGCTTGTATAAACTGGGGCGCATGCGTAGATAATCTGGGTCTTTGAGGTGTTTGTTAGATCATCTAAACGTTTGCGAATTATGTGAACTTAACACTGGAAGACAATCACTCGCCCCAGTGATTCATATTCTGGTTAACAGGATGATATTTTACGATACATAGCTGTCAAGAGCCCGATACACACACACACATAAATATATACACACACACACACATATTATATATATATAAGCTGTCTATAAATTCAGTCAACGTGAAAACTTGCCCATCTCCCCGGATTTGCGAATATTTACGCTAATGCAGGGCCTAAAAATCTAAATATAACGGTCTATGGTAGGAACCAAACGGGGTTAGAATTAGAGACATGAATATCGAGATTGCCTTCCCACCGAGGGATTTGGCTGCTCTTCGAATGCACAGGTATTACAGACATATTACACTACTCCCGCCATCTCTGTGTGAGTCCAAAGGGATGAAAATATAAAGAACTACAAATTTATTTTGACTCGTAATACGAGACTTAAGTATATTAATGAAACGAAATTTGAACATGGCAGTGGTGGTCCAGTGGTAGCGTACTAGATTTTTTAACCCGTAGAACCTTGACAGAGGGGGTTCCAATCCCACTCGAGTCTTTTAATTTTAAATTTTAAATTTTTGTTGATTCCAGTGGGATTCGAACCCCCTCCTGATCATGTTAGAAATTCAGTAGGATTCAGAATCCTACTATAGTACCTGTTTTATTTAAAGATCATATTTAATGGGTATAAAATTGTGTTCTGAATAATATTTGAAATATCTCTATGTCTTTTATACATGTATAGTATATAAATCAAAATCAAACAATGGAAAGTATTTCACAGGTACGGAAACTATTTTACAATTAAATAGTCACCCATGGAAAAAACAAATATTAAATACTTTCCACCGGATAAAATTTAACCCGGATAGTATTATGACTTACTCTTGTACAAATCAGGGTATCTCAATTTCTTGATTTAATCCAGTACAAACTGGAATTCTAATTTGTCCTAGTAGAAATTGGAATTCAAATATGTACTGAATTAAATCCAGTACAAATCGGAATTCTAATTTGTCCCAGTAGAAATTAGAATTCCAATTTGTACTAGGGGGATTCCGGATCCTACTGGATTCCAATTCGTACTGTAACATATATATATAGGGCGCTGGACGTAGTGCAGGCGGTGTTGCCATAGATGTCACAACAGTGATGGTTCGAATCCCGGAGAGGGAACTACCAATGTGCAGATCTAACAATGTTGGGCTGATTTTCAGACGTATATATAAATAATTCATCAATTATATATGAAAATGTTTGTCCGAAACTACACAAACATTTTAAGTATGGTTGCTAGGTAGAATTCCAAAAAATAAGTGGTCTTTGAGACTTTCAGGAAATTAACCAAAATTGGAACCGCCTTTCAGAATCCTAAGTTTTCAGAATTTTGTTTTTTACCAAACACTTGTCAGAATATAAGAAAATATGCCAAAATTTGAAAAAAATCGTGTGTCTTGGACATTTTCAGGAAATTTACCAAAGTTGGAACCGGAACCAAAATTCCAAAAGCTTATTGCAAATCTACAGACTATATGCATCAATTCTGCATAAAGATTTGATCCCTAAATCCAAAAATGTACGAGGAGTTTGCGTCACATGCCACATGTGTCTAATCCACATCTTTGGGTCTTTGTTAAAATTGACATCATGGGCCTTTTGTTTGCACCAAGACCAATATCAAAAATCCGAAAGCTTATTGCGCATCTACAGACTATATGCAACAATTCTATAACAAAATCAAATCCCCAAATCCTTAAATGTAGGAGGAGTTCGTGTCACATGCCACATATGTAAAAATTGACATCGTGGGGCCTCTTGTTTGCACTTAGACCAATATGGAAAATCCGAAAGCTTATTGCGCATCTGCAGACTATATGCAACAATTCTACAACAAAATTAAATCCCTAAATCCAAAAATGTAGGAGGAGTTTGAGTCACAAGAAAAGTGTGACGGACGGACGAACGGACAGACGGAGGGTATAACATTATCCCCGAACCTTCTTCGAAAGTGCGGGAATAAAAATATAATAATCACACACAGGACAAAATTTTCAGTCTACCTAAGACTTTCATCAGTGTCATTTAACTTTCATTTAAATAGAGCGTATTCGGTGTCGTACTACAGCCCACTGGTAGCCAAAGGTAAATTTAGTGACGTATTAAATGTTATCAATCTTGAACTCGATCAATAAGAGAATAAAATGATTATATACAAAAAAAATGACTGAGAATCTTTGAACATAATGTAATTATTTACATACAGTCAGAATACTTTAGAGTGTTACTGTATGGATGATTGATAATTAAAATAAACATACTTTTATGGCCATATGCAGAAGATAAATTAACTGCAATTTTGGGTACTTCTGTTTAAAAAAAATGAAATTAATCATTTAGGCTTGAGGCATCTGCCTGCAATGTATTTTTCTATCAAACCAAAGCCAA
This sequence comes from Modiolus philippinarum, assembly GCA_002080025.1. NCBI lineage: Eukaryota > Metazoa > Mollusca > Bivalvia > Mytilida > Modiolidae > Modiolus > Modiolus philippinarum. The sequence continues at coordinate 96,877 of MJUU01004859.1, read as the reverse complement.
AGTCTAAGTCTAAGTCTTTTAATATTAAATATTAATTTGTTGATGATTCCAGTGGGATTCGAACCCCCTCTGTCAAGGTACTAAGGGTTGAGAGTCTGCTGCGCTAACCACTACACCACCAATTTCATGTTCAAATTTCGGTTAATTAATATACTTAACTCTCATATTACGTGTCAAACTAAATTTGCAGCTCACTCTATTTTAAATCCCTTTGGTCTCCCACAGAGATGGCGTGGGCAGTGTAATCTGTTTGTAATATCTGTGCATTCGAAGAACAGCCAAATCCCTCGGTGGGAAGGCAATCTCGATATTCATTTCTCTAATTCTAACCCCGTTGGGTTCCTACGATAGACCGTTATATATATATATATATATATATATGCCAATCTCTTGTCTCATTCATCCTTCTAAGGGAGAAATATTGTAAATTCATCGAAATGGGGCCTTATCTGCAACAGTGAAATTCAAATGTAGTGTTGCGTGTCACTCAAATTGTAATGGTCAAATTCCTCAGTGGAAAGATGTTCTCGATAATATCATATCCTGAAACTTTAACTCGGTTGGTCTTTGATTTCAGACTCATATAATTTATTTTTCAAGACCTGTATAAGCATATTTACATGCTTATCCTGAGGACTAAATAAGATGTCCAAGTTTGTCGTTGTTTTTAGACGTTATATATGAATTTTTTACACGACTAGTATTTTCTTCATCAAGAAGATCCTTGGAGCTTATTCCACCTCTTAGCCGAGTTATGGGAATTATCGATTGGCAAAAAAACGTCAACTCATCCTGCCCATCTTTAGGATGACACACAAAGACTTCTCAGTTTCTGTTTTGGTTTGTGTATTCTCGCTAGTTATTTATTTCATTTCATTTCATAGAGTAGAGTAGAGTAGACATATAATATGGAACTTTGGATTTTTTTTTCTCCCGGCTGCTCCAGCGACATCAATCAAGCTCGGGGCCAAATAGGCAGGGGCAGGAAATTTACCAGCCAATCTCTTGTCTTATTCACCCTTCTAAGGGAGTAATATTTCGGCATCGGATTTCCAATTTTTAGATTCGAGTTGTACTGACGAGATGTAAATTCATCGAAATGGGGCCTTAT